>CM063088.1:172303585-172483585 GCA_031876335.1 Hipposideros larvatus | reverse complement strand
CAAATTTGCTGCCAAACACTGACTCCACATTCTTTTGGCTAGAAGTATTTGCTTTTCTAGGATCTATGAAGCAGGAGACATGTATACTGCTACTAATAAAATTGAGATCATATGACACATTTTACACAAATTCAGAAAACTATTAGCTAGAAAAATGATGGCTATATGGGTCAGCTTGCAAATACATTCTGCTCAGAGTGATGATCATAACAAATAGCCAAATTCAAATGACAGAATCAGTAACTATAGTTTTCATTTTTAGAACATTCACATTGTAGTCACCTATAACTTTATATCTTATAATATAAAAGTGTCTTCTATGCTCAGAGTAACCACTTCCTGATTGAGAAAATGAAATTACCGTAGCTAAAATGGCAAATGTTTAATGTGTGCCCACGTGCAGTAGGGATTCAATATTAGTGTAGTGATATATCTGGAGTTCTAATATCCATATAACTCAATAGTAATGCTGAATAAATTTTGCCCAAGAACAAGAAAAAACTGTTCATTTCATCATTTTGATATGCTGGTATTTATCACACCTCCAACCAGAAAGAGAATCTAAAAATTTGGTGTGTGTGTGTGTGTGTGTGTGTAGGATTATATGCTTTAACACTGTACTTTTTGCATTATCTCTTAACTGAATGCCATATTCTTTCTACCTTTCCATCCTCTTTGCTTTATGTATAATGTTACCTGACACTTCCACCACCCAATGCCCCAGCACATACACATTTCACTGAAAAGAAGACTAAGAAGTTTCCTACCTAAAATTTTAACTGGGTCCAAACAAATGGCAATTGACTTTCCACTGGAAAGTTATATAGATAAGAGGTAGCAAATAGAGGTACATGACTTTAAAATGCACTCTGATTCACTTTCTTTGTTCTAAATTTTTAGTGAATGTTAATACTGCCATGTAATTTTATGTCATGGTATTGTGAAGAAAAACATAGGATGAGCCATACAAAGGGAATGAACCATGCTCCAGTATCACCACCATCCTCCACTGAAGCTCTGAAGTCTCACTAAGATGAGTTTAGAACTCTTTGGTCCTTCATAAATGCTAGAAGAGTCACATGGTCGTTGTGTAAGAACATACAATTTGGAGGAGAAGCCTTCAAGTGAAAAGGGCAATATCTAATGTAAGATCACTCCTCTTTCATGTATAAACAAGAGAAAATAACACTTTAAAGAGTAGGAAAAACCAGCATTTAGCTTTAGAAATATTATGATACAAATAAGTAATATACTTGACATTCATCTAATCAATAGCTACTCAGCACACCGGGGTTTGGGATAGTTTGGCAAATGAAACAGACGAAGCCTATTGATACCAAGAGAACAAAACTAAGGGGAAAGGCCCAATCTAGTAATCACTGTGTGAAATTTGTCTGAAACAGAATCAGAACCATGTTATCAGAAGTCAGCAACTTCCTGGTCCTACTTCAGTGGAATAAAGGATCTCAAAGAGTCAAGATGTCATTACTTCCACAGATAAGTCTTGCCCGGGAAACTTGAACTAGGAGAAAAGTGTTCCCATGGAGAACATGATCACAGATTCCTGTTTGCAAAATAATCCTGGTATTCAACTGTTTTCCAATGTCATCAGCAGCAGCACCACTTCCATACTTAGCAGAGTCTTGGTTTGAAAGGCAAATGATATGGTCACCTTACATGTAAGCCTATCCCTGTGATGAGGCTAAAACATGCCTCAGGGCCCTGGACAATCTTAGGTATCCAAGGCTATAAGTTTGGCACTGTTTCACATAAAGATGAGAACCTCTTTGGCCCAAGAAACAATCTCTGTCCAATAAAATCAATAGTCTGTTTTTCCATCATGTACATCTGTCAGAAGTCCAAGATTGATTCCTGAATTTGTCTCTATGGAGCAAGAAGATTGTCTTGCTCTAGCCACATTTGAGCCTTAATAGGCATAAATCCAGGTTAAGAATGCTATTTGGCAGCAGTGACTAGGTAACTGGAAAAAGTATATCTCAAATTTAAATTTGTTTTTGACAGTCAGGCTCTGGAAAACCATAATATTTTCATTTGAAAACAAGTCCCAAAGTTAAGGTGGAAACGGTAGGGTTATTTATGCTTTCACTTGCTTTTCCATACAACAAATATTTCTTTATTAAATATCACCATACACTGGGCTATGGTGGTCCTCAAATATAGCAGTGTCAGCACAAACAATTTTTGACCTTACCGTGATCCTCATTCCTCACTGGGAAGTTAAAGGATTTTGTTGGAGGAAAAAGTAGAGATCAGTCTTTACTCTAGGAATTATGTAGTTTGGGACTTTAACAGGAAGTATTTTGGTTTTATCCTCATGATCCTGAGGATAAAATTCTACATATACACATAGAGGCAGACTGAGAAAAGAAGATTTAACAGAAAATACATGAGAGTTTCTAGTGAAACTACAAAGAAGGTAAAAAATATTTTATTACCATCTTGTTTGAGCAGCAGGGTCTTGAAATTCAAAAAACTAAAGGAAAAGGTCACCAAACTTGTACTCTCAGTTTTCATCATGTAAACACTATTCCAATTTTTCCATTGATGAAACAGAATCAACCTTTCTACTAGAGAGCATTTTATTTGAAAGTGCTTTGAGTATGCACTTGGTGAATGGCTGTTACACGCAGACAATAAACAAAACCTGGCATTCACAGAAGTGCGTGGGATTCTGAAAACCCTTTTCTGAGCATATCCTCCTAATAGTGCCCATTATCTACAGCATGTTTGACTTCACTTGCATCAGCATATTCATTTTACAGCCCCCTTTGTAAACACACAAACTCCACTCTGCAAACTTTCAACCCACATTTTTTATTTGTGCATCAAACACATCAAAGAACAAAAGATCTATGGGAAAATTATGCACCACCACATAACTCCTTTTGTCAGAGCATAGAGCCTGAAAAATTCTCCTTAGTGTCTTTTATCCAAAGCTTTGCTCCTAAAATGAGTTATACCTCCCACTTCCTCTTCATCTTTTATTGTCACCTACTTTGCGGTTCATCTCCTTACTTGTTCTTTTCTAAATTCTGACAAAGCAAAAGGCAAAAATAAATCTATTAGAAACTGTAAAAAGACTATGATGGGGCAATATAAATAATTGATAATAAAGGAAATGATAAAACCTTGCATTATCACTGGCATACATAGTTTATTGGGCAATGTTAATGAATCCCCTAAAATGTAGTAAATCTGTCCATGCATGAGTTAAAAACCAAATTTGGCTAGGAAACAAAGTAATATGAAAAGCATAAGCTCAAAGCAATTAGAACTGATGGAAAGGGCTAATGAGAAAATTGATCTGTTTGCATGGTAGGGAAAGTGGAAATAATTTCTTGCACATTACACAAATCAAGCCTTCATAATTAGATTTGACACAAATACAGGTACAGCATCATTGCCTGGGACATTAGGTTGTACTACAAGGTAATTTAAGTTGGAAATATAAGTTCTGTTAAGAAATAAGGTCACCAATTTAATAAGACCAGGAACATTTTCATGATAAAAAGAGGAAATTATTAACACTTTTTTTCTAATTTCAATATTCAGTGTAGCCTGGGAGAACAAAATGGAGAAATAAGACTGAAATCTAATTGTATTGCTCCAATTGAGCAAAATGTGGATAGTAAACAAGCAGAATGAAGATTAAATTTAAGTAGTGCGTTTTTGTCTTTTTATCCCAAATGAGTTGTGTTATTGTACATTCACTGAGTACTAATTTACTATACACGGTGAAACAAGAAAAAAACTAGTGACTTTCAAACAATTTTAGAATTTAAATTACTTGTATATTTATTATCCTGCAGTTCTATTTACCGTTTAAAAAATACATGAACAAGTCAAAGGCATACTATCTCTGGGAAAATAATGAGTACTTCAAGAAGAGTATTAAACCTGGACCAAAGAGAAAATATAAATGTATTTTAGTATTTATTTGCAAGAATAGAAATAATATGTGGTCTGGTTTGATTTACATCAAATTTAAAATGCTCAAAAGAAGTTTGTGTAGTGTTTTCTTAGATGCTTTCACTGCATGTGCCAGCCAGTTATCAATTTATTGCTTCTCAGATGCAAATTCACGTTTCACTATTTGATTTGAGGTAATGACCTGAGTTTATTCAGCATCTTCTTTACAGTGAATATGATGTTAAGCTTTGTCAGTAGAGGGCGCTGGAGGGGCATTGCAGAAAGAAGTGGAGGCTCTCTTTCTGGTTCCAAAGTGCTACTATTGCTTTGCTGCTCCTGTTGCGTGGAACTTCAGTCATGCCTGTATGGCGAGGTACGGGATATTCTCTGTAAATACAAATGAAGGAAGAGTAAGTAGTCCCTCTATGACCTTGGAGCCACGGCCCTCCGGATTCAGGCACTGCACAATCCAGAACTCGTGCCTACATTGTCTGTACTCCACCTGTATTCCTACACACCAGCCTCAGCTTGACTGGACCTCAAAAATTGTTTCCCTCTGTCTACCCATTTCAGAACACGAGCTCCAAGACTCCTACAAGACTCACTATGTGTCTGTGCACCAACCTTGTCTTGTCTAAGCTCTGGAATGTTGCTTCTGGTGTGCCCAGTGACTATGAATAAAATCTAGCCATGGACATTCAGCAAAATTCTCTGCCATCAATTTGGCTGCAACTCTATCTTCTTCAATGAAGTCAGAACCCCAGCTTCAAGGACAGAGCCTCCGTTCCAATTTTTTTCCCCTTTAAGGTATTTCTCTCTGCCCTAGGGTATACTTCAGAGTTCTTTTTACATTTTTATAGTAACATAGTGTGTCAGGAGTCTCCCAAACTATCCCCAATTTCCATGATTCCCTAGAAGAATTCACAGGAATCAACATACAATTGTATTCATGGTTATGATTTATTAAAGGAAATGGACACTAGAAAAATTAGCAAAGGGAAAAAGTACTATACATGGAATCAGGCAGGAGGTTACAAGAGTCTTCACAAAATTGAGTCACACAGACTCACTTAATTCCTTCAGCATCAAGTAGTGACAACACATGTGAAGTATTGTTTACCAGGGAGCTCATTAGAAACTCAGTGGCCAGGGATTTTATTAGCATCTTGTCACATAGACACCCTCCACATGGTATATGCCAACATTCCAGATTCCCAGAGGAAAGAAGGTATTCAACATAAAACATGCTGTTTGCAGAACAGTTTAGGCACAGTGAGACATTCTTATCAGGGAATGGTGAAAACTCTCCTGAAATCCAAGTTCCTAGATTCTAGTGAAAGACCAATCCTGCAAACAGGACTTTCTGAGAATAATAGTCCAGGCCTGTTAACTTTGTCTGCATACCTAGCATAGTTTAATATTTTTTATATGAAGCTTCCTTTGTTGAAATTACTCTGTGATTCAGGTGTTTTAATTAGCCTGGTATGGTATACAGGTTACTTCTTAGTACATATTAGACTTTTTCAATGTTACACTAATTTCTAATCTGTTCAGAAAATATTTTCAAAATTACTGCTGCAGACTACTAAATATTATCAGAAGTTAGGCTCATGACACCAAGTGACAATTCAATTTAAACAATTTAGAAAATAAAAGTGAAAAATCCAGACATCTGGTTGCTAGTTTTCTGTCTATACCCAAAAATCACTTTAGATTTAAGCAAGCAAAAAAAAAAAAAAAAAAGAAAAAAAGAAAAAGAAACAAGTGTGAAGTCTGTAAAACATGTTCTTGTTTTTATGTGAAAAACTTTTCTTTCAACTATTTTGCTATATTTTGAATATTCAAATTATTTTAAAATATTCATTAAGGAAAAAGATTGGCTACTTTAAAATTCTATGTGCTAAAAAATGGGAAATGAGAAAATTCTAAAACTGAAGATAGCAGAAGCAAAATATATTTTACACATGTCCTAAGAAGCAGGTGGGGAATTGAAAACGCAAAGCGATCATGCAGGAAACTCACTCTGGGTCTTTTCTGATAAGGCAAAACTGCCATCAAACCAGGGCAGGACCAAGACGCCCATGCTTGCCTTTGAGTTTTATTTATTGGCTCCAGCAAAGGAGAAAAAGCAAAACTGAGTTGAAAAGGATCATTTTTTTGTCTGTGGATTTCAGGTTTCTTGCATTCTTGGAAAGCAAAACAGAAGAATCCCTGACTAAATGCTTTCTGGTAAGTTCCTATGAAAAGCTAAGATTCCTCACATAACAGGATGAAGAGCAGCTAGCATAAGCCTCTCTGGTGTTGCAGATAAAAGCTAGAGGCCACCTGCCATTAGAATTCCCTGAGAAAATCGGTCTGGTTGGATTTTGCAAGCAGAGAACCAAATAATTTTGGAGGGCAAATATACTATACTTAAAAGCCAGCCAACCTAACCCCATAATTTTTAAGATAAGAAACTGAACACAGGAGAGTAAGAACGCAGCTAGTTAGAGGTACTTGCTAGTTAGTAGCAAGCTGGTAGAAAGAGTTAGTAGCTATAATACACATAAATCTCATGCTCTTGTCAGAGTGACTCCTAGTATAGAAGACCTGAGTAAGGCTGCACAGTGGTAGCCATCAAGAGAGCTTATATTAAAATCATTGAATACTTGAAGCATCAGGAACGAGTCACCATTTTGGAGTTTAGACTTTATAATCTTTCTTTACCTGCTATATATTCTAAAAAGGTTTTTAAAGATCATTTATTACTCTCCCTGATAGTTTAGAGCATATCTTCTCTTTTTAAATATTTTTATTAAAATACAGTTAATATACAATATTATATTAGTTTTGGATGTACACAATAGTTATTTAACATTTATATACCTCAAGAAATGATCACCATAAAAAGCCCAGCAACCATCTGACACCATACTGTGCTCTCACACAATATAGTTGACTATATTCCCCATGCTGTACATTACATTCCCATGACTTATTTGTTTTTTACCTGGAAATTTGAACCACTTATTCCCCTTCACCTTCCCCTGCTTTTTAATTTTTTAAGTAGAGTTGACAATCAATATTATTTTCTATTACTTTCATGTGTACAACATAGTAGTTAGGCATTTCTACAATTAAGAAGTGAATCCCCCTGACAAGCCTAGTACCCACCGGGCACTATACATAGTTATTACCATATCATTGACTATATTCTCTATGCTTTACTTTACATCCCCATGACTATTTTGTAACTACCAATTTGTACTTAATGCCTTCACCTTCTTCACCCTGTCCTCAAACCCCCTTCCATCTATTACCCTAACAAATCTAGTCCCATCTGACACCATACACAGCTATTACTATATTATTGACCATATTCCTTATGCTATACTCTACGTACTCATGACTACTTTGTAACTACCATTTTGTACTTTTTTAATCCCTTGCCCTTTTTCACCCATTCTCAATCCCCCTCCCATCTGGCAATCATCAATTTTTTTTGCTGTATCTATGAGTTTGTTTCTATTTTGTTTGCATATGCTGTTCTTTAGATTCCACTTATAAGTGAAATCATATGACATTTGCCTTTCACTGTCTGACTTACTACACTCAGCACAATACCATCCAGGTACATACATGTTGTTGCAGATGGCAAAGTTTAATTCTTTTTTATGACTAATATCCCATTGTATATATGTACCACCTCTATTTATTTACTTCATCAATTTAGGGAAGTTTTCAGTGATTATTTATTCAAATAGGTTATCAGTCCCTTGCTCTCTCTCTTCTCCTTCTGGTACCCCTATGGTACAAATGTTGGTATGCTTGATCTTGTAACAGAGGTCCCTTAAACTCTCCTCACTTTTTTGGATTCTTTTTTATTTTTGCTGTTCTGATAAGGTATTTTCTGCTACCTTATCTTCTAAATTGCAGATTCGACCCTCTGCTTCATCTAATCTACTGTTGATGCCCTCAAATATATTATTCATTTCAGTTATTGTAGGCTTTATTTCTGACCGGTTCTTTTTTATGTTTTCTATCTCCAATTTTATGTTTCTAATGTCTTTGTTGAAGTTTTCCCTGAGACCAGTGAACATCATTATAACCAGTGTTCTGAACTCTGAGTCTGGTGGTTTGCTTGTATTCATTTTGTTAGTTCTTTTTCTAGAGCTTTGTTCTGTTCTTTTATTTGGGAAATGTTTCCCTGTCTCCCCATTTTGGCTGCCTCCCTGTGTTTGTTTCTGTGTAGGGATACTATGCCTCTTGGTCTTATGAGACTGGACTTATGTAGTACATGTCCTGTGGGACCCAGTGGTGCAGTCTCCCTGGTCACCAGAGCTGAGTGCTCCAGGTGTGTCCCTTTTGTAAGTTGTGTGTGCCCTCCTGTTGCAGTTGAGACTTGATTGCTGTTTGCACATCACTGGGAGAGATTGACTCTCAGGCTGATTGGTTGTGAGGACTGGCCATGACTACAGTGGAGGACCTGTGGTGCAGGGGCTGACCCTACAAAGAAGGGTTTGCTTTAGTGGATCTCTGGTGCCTGCCTTGTCTACCCTTTGGGTGTGTCATTCTTAGAGGTGGCCGGGTGGTGGCCTGGCCCAGTCTGAAGCTTACCACTAAGACTGCTGGTCGGGGGCCTCCTGGGAGGGGACTTGCTGCAGGCCAAGTTCAGTCACTGTCTGTGCCCTTGCCAGGACCACCTGAAATGAACCACAAAGCAATCCAGAGATAGCCACTGCCCACACTGTTCTTGGGGGTGCCTTGAGAGGCCAACCTGCAAACCAGGGCTGACTGTTGCTAGTACCAAGCTTGAGGTTACTCAACCAGTGGTATGGGACACATTGAAGCCACATTCCGCTTATTTGGGTTTTATGAACCCTAGGGAGATTTTAGGCAAGTTCACAGCATGAGCTAGGCAGGATGTTTATATGGAAAAGCCACTGGAAGCAGCTTTGGTATGCCTGAAAGTTGGATGGGGCATGGTCTAGGAATCACTAAGTTGGGGCAAATGTAAGGTGATAGCCAGTTTGACTGAGACTCAGATATGTTGTCTGAGTGTGTGTGTCTGTGCATGCATCTGCATGCAGGGGCGGGGCAGTCTCAACAAAGAAATAGTTACTGCTGCCTGCTCTTTTGTGTGCAGAAAGCTGTCCTTCCAGCCCTCCCCCTGAACCAAGACAACTCAGTTCCTCCCTGGATGCCCATGTCATCTCTCACCTTTTGAGCTGCTGCCCCAACACTGGAGTTCAGCGAAAGTGAGTCCATAAGCAAGTAAGTCCATGCATGGGCCCTTAAAGAGGAGCATCTGGGAATGCAGCTGGCCTCTGTCTCACTCAGCCACAACCTCTGCTGGTTTTCACAGCCAGAAATTATGGGGACTTCTCTCCCCGGCAATGGAACCCTGGCCTGGGGAAGGGCTGGGACTTCTTGCTCCTCAGGTGGGAACCTCCATAGCTGAGATATCCCTCCCAATTTTTAATGGTCACACAGGTATGGGACCATCCCACTCTGTGACTCTGCCCCTCCTACCAGCTTCGAGGTGACTTCTGTATGTTTGTAGTTGTATGGCTTCCATTCAACTAGACTTCAGGTGATTCTCAATAATAATTGTTCTATAGTTTAGTTGTAATTGATGTGGTCCTGAGAAGAGGCGAGCACAGCATTTATGTACTCTACCATCTTAACCGGAAACAAATTGAGCATATATTCTTTAAGTAAATAGCACAATGGATTTGAAAGGTTTTTTTCTTGACTATTTAAATTTGTCATATTAAATCTAATGTATATATTAAATGCTTCACAGCACTTTGGACTAACATTCAACAAGTGTTAGGACTAATATCTTATCCCACAATATTTTATACTATCTCATAGCCTATATCATAGGCATCTTTGTTATCTTATAGTAGTAATGTAATTATGGTTTCAAGGTTTAGATCTGTTGCAAAATTTCAGACATGACTTGTATGGTCTCGAGGCATAGTTTTCTTTTCTGGTTGTTCTATGCTTTCATTTAGCATTTAATGACACATGTTATCCAGTGAATATCTGTTCTCTAACATCCTTACTTACCTTGAACATTTTTGTGAATGAGGAATTAGGATGTTATACTAAAAATATAAATTCTCTCAGCATTCTCAGTAGTAATTAATTGAAGGCATGAATCTATTTGTAGTCTTCATGGACCCAGTTAAATTTTATCTTATCTTATTTGTTGAATTTTATTCTTTATTGTAATCTTTTTTATTCATTTGAAAGATAAATGTGTTTGAAAAAAATGAGAAAATAAATAGGATTTGAATACTTTTATTGTCTCTGTTATTTACGTTCTTCAAGATACATTTTTCAAAATTGAAAATGACACCTTTTCCCCCCCTTGCTTCTCAACATATCTGGCAAAACAGAGAACAGATGTAGGTTCCATTGGAAATATTATGAAGATTTTATGGAGAATTGTATGTTCCTGTATATCATAAACTAAAAGAGCCATAAAAACAGGAATAATTTATTTGTGTGGGATTTACAGTTTTTATTGAGTTTCACATTTTTATCTAATTTAATCTATGATATTGTAATGGACAAATAATTCTTTTTCAAATATTAATTTTACCTGTTGTTTGTAAACGTGAAAAAATAAGCAATCCCTTATTATTATAGAAATTTTTGATGTTTTAGAAATTTGTGTTACCAATTACAAGGTAATTACAGGTAATCTCAAGAAAGAACAGACACCTGAAGAAAAAAATATATAGTTTTAACCAGTTACACCTGATTTCTAAATAACTGGTTCATTTTATTTTTAAATATTTGAGCTTCACAAAAGAGTAATGAATCATAAGAAAGAAGGGTTGAAAGAAAAAAAATAAATTAATAGCCAGTTAAACAATAAGGCAACAGAATATTTTTAAAATAAGAAGAAACTCTCAAGAGTCAAGAATAGCTAATTGTAGAAGAATAAGGACTCAGGCTAATTCAATTAAAGATATTTTGGCAATAATGCTCAGAATTACATTCTGCAAAACATGAAAATACCATGGGTAAAATAATTTGTAAATAAAGAGGAAAGATTAGAATTGTATACTCAGAGGAAAGAAAGTGCATAAAAGTTATAATTATTAAGTAGGTAAATGATCTACTTTAATCAGCATCTGCTGAAATTCTTTTTTAATAACCAAGTTCTTTTCTCAAATATTCCTGTGTTAATGCTAACATCATCTATATATATTCCTGCAAATTGACATAAATATATGTGTTACAGACTGTAGGAAACTCAAAGACTATTGCTGCTTGATTTTCATTGATGTCTAGCTGATTTATTTTTGAACACTCTGCTACTTCTATCCTGATGGCATGTGCTATAATGATCAATGTGAATGAGATGTATCTCCTGACTGAGCCAATATAAAAAGCATGAAAGTGAAACGTTGCAGAAGGGTAAAGTCATTTTTACTTCTGTTTGGAAATAAACATACTTTGCTGGCTTTGACTTTCCTTGAGGTTAGCCATCACATAATCCAATTTTATTTAAAAAAATCACTTCCAAAGTGACATAAAATAATCTAAGATATCTGGTAAAGGATAAAAGCACTCAGTAACACTCAACATACTTGTATAACAGAAATGACAAATTTGCAAATCATCTACTACAGTGTATTTTTGGCTAAAGTTTTCACTATATCAATATTTTAAATTGATTAAAATAAATTTAAAGTGCTTTTTGATAATTTCAATTTTAAGATTTCTGAGGTTTTATTATTGCCATGCATTTTTTTTTCTATTTTCATTCAGAACTAAATATCTAGCTAGAAAAAAGCAGTGAAATGTAGCATGGGGTCCAGTTTAATTAAGATGATTATGAAATTGTGGAACTAAAAGGACACTAATGTGTATTTAATTTATAATTATTTTTTATTTATATGAATTGTATTATTATATATAAGTTTCATATAACCATGTTTATAAAAAAGAGACTGAGTTGATTAATATATGGGTTCAATGTCAAATACTAATAAATAGTTTAGTAACGTTTTTCTGATTCCTGAATTCTATCTATCCTATAGGTAATATTAATTTATAACTACAAGTGTGTACACACACACACACACACACACACACACATGCACATGCACACACAAATATACATATATTTCACCCTAATATTTGAATCAATAACTTTTTTTTTTTAAGATTTTATTGGAGAATTGGGGGAGGGGAACAGCGCTGGGGAATCTGGGGAAGGGGAACAGACAAGTTACTGCTCTTTTGTTCTTCAGTCTAGTTGTGGAGGATGTGGCTTCACTGGCCCATGTTGGTATTGTGATCATTGCACTCTTCCCAGGTGAGGCCGACTGGTCACTAGCCTCTGGACAGCCGCTCACGGCGGCTCTTGGCAGCTCACACTGGCTTCTAGCCACTCACACTGGCTGCTGGCCACACATCGTAGCTTATGGCAGCCCACTGCAGCAGGGGCTGCAGCCTATGCTGTCGCTGGCGATTCATGGCAGCCCAGCTCCAGGTCGAGCTGTTGTTCACCATCTTAGCTGTAGAGGGCAGTGTCACTGGCCCTCATGTGGGATCCAAACTGGGGCCCTGCTGCATAGAGCTGGCGTCCCAAGCCAGCTCTTAACCAACTCGCCACTTGGCCGGCTCCTGAATCGATAACTTAATGTAAAACCTTTGTGGGTCATTTAATCAACTTTCCTTGATTTTGGTTCAGGAAACTGAAAGACAAAATATATACATATACAATGAGTGTGTTAGTCTGAGAGCCAGAGTCTAGGATGTTTCCTGATCTTTCTCAAGAGGACTTTCCATTATATTACATCATGCTGTTTCTGTGTCTTTATCCTAATTTTCGCCTATTCAGCTTAACCAGTTTTTGCATGTTTTTACTTTGGTGTGAAAATACAAAGCTTCTGCCATTTGGCTGTCATTAATAATCACACTGACATCAGTACTAGGACCAGAAGTCAAAATTATAACCACTACCACTCCTGAAAATTCAATATCAGTTCAATGAACCCTACACAGAGTGCACTTACTACACAAGTGAAATGCTGCCAAATACGACTTTACTTGGGCAAATAAAAATGTTGGAATCCTGAATCACAGTCCTGGGCTACATCACAAAGAAGAGTGAGAAAGTGCATTTCCTGGCTTCTACCTTGGGGAAGTGGGAGTCTGAAAGTTAGCAAAACATGGCAAGGTTGTTCAAAGGTGCTGAGAAGCCAGAAAAAATATGGGGAGTCAGAAGGGGCTTAATGAATGCTGACTTTCATGCAGACAGGCATTTGAAATCTAAGCTCTTGAAATATTAGATGTCAGATATACAATTAGGTGGATTCCTTAAAAATAAATTTTAACTGTGCACTCCCCTAAAAGACGGAGAGCGTTGTTTTCGTTTTACATCTTGGTTTGGAATGCTTTCAATACTTTATGGTATATTGAAAAAATAAAAGAATCTGAGAGAAAGACTTAGATTTCAATGCTACTCAAATTTGTTGCTAGAAATGTAGTTCTGGGTAACTTGTTGTTATCATTCAGAAAGCCATGTCTCTATCATAGAAATTGAAATAATTACTGCACAGGGTTTCTTGAAGCTCAAATAAGAAAGTGCAAGTAAAATACTTGATATCAAAATATTTGTCCAACTTCTCCACCTTTGGACAATTTTTGCAATATACCGGAGGCACTTTGAATCTAATACCATTAATGAACAAATATATGCAAATTATTCTATTCATGACTTTCCAGAGTGGACTTGACCATTATACCCTTTAAGACTTACAGTACCAAAGAAAAGGCCTTTGTGATAGCTCCTAAGTTTCCATTACCCATTTTTTTGTTGTTGTTGTATCTTGTCTATGAATCTCCATTGCTAGATCTTATATCCCTTGAAGACAAGGAGAAAGTGTGAGACAATGACAGATGGTTGCCTACCAAAACATATGTTTTTTCTTTCCTAGTCATTAATAGAACCCTAATTTTATTCATTGAGATAATTAGCCCTACTGGAAGCCTACAGAGTACATTCACTTTTAAAGCTACTATGCCATGAAACTAAGTTCTGAAAAGCATTGTGTTGAACTGCTGGAAAACATGTAAAAAGGATGGGATGCTTTAATTTTTTTTCTCCTTCTGCCTTTCTGCTCCTTGGACCAAGGTTATAATAGCTGCAGTCCAGCAGCCATTTTGGTCCATGAGGTAACCTTGATAACGAAAATCCCTTGGGGTGGGGAAGAAAACAGAAGGAACCAAAGAACGTAATGATTTTGTACAGCTGAAGTACCAGCATTGCACTGCCTTTCTCTAGACTCTTTATATGAGAGAATAAATATTTGTCTTTTAAACACTATGAATCAAACCTCCAAACTCAATATGTAACTGATCCATACTGTCTGTCATTTGAATTTGTATTCCCAGTAATACTTATCACAATGCTTGACACATAGTACATATTTAATAAAGGTTGAATTAATTAATTTACCTATGGCTTTAAGCCAAATACAAATGACTTCTGATTTGTCTATCACTTCATTTGAATATTTACAATAATAGAAAATTTCCTATCTAAAGAGCAAGTAGAATGGTCATATGAAGATGAGACAAATATGGAATATTCTCTAAATATAATTGTATTCAAATGAAAAGTAGGTGAATTAAAACTGACTTGTCTATATCTGGCTATTTTTCTATAACTCTTTTTGAGAACATGTGAAGTTTTTTGTTGTTGTTGTTTTCTAGTGTTTAATAGACTAGAAAGACATTTTAAGAAGTTTGCTCAATCATGTATAGTCAGTGTTTGGGGTGAGAAATTTAGTTCCAGCATGAGTATTGTTTCAGAAAAGAAGCTCTGAAAGGAATATGAGCGGTGCATATAAAAAATGAATGCAGCTAGTTAAGAGGGAGACGAAGAGAGAGAGGAAGAAAATGGCCGCGGTAAGGAAGTCACTGAATTAGCTCGCGCAAACCACGGCAACGAAAAAACAACGCTGCGGGACACGCTGAGCAGCAAAGGGACTCCCACGCGGACTACTTAGAGATAGGGAAGATAAACTGCATAGAGGAGAACACACTACCACCCTCCCTTGGAGTCCTTGTCCCCCTCCCGACCAGAGCTGGAAACCGATCCCTAAGAGAGTAAGAAGCCAAAACAAAAGTGCCTCAACTCTCTGGGGTTGAGTAATTTACATGAGTAAAGGCTGCAGGCTCCACAGGAAGGCTTTCTAGCAGCTCTGAAAACGCCACCCCCCCACCCTCCAACAGTCCCAGTGGAAAAAGCACCCGCACATCCAGGCCTCCGCACATCCAGGCCTCCGCGCAGGAACCTGAGTGACTCTGTACAGACACTGACTGAAAAAACAAAGCAAAAACTCCACTCATCTTAAATAGCCCTATAGTAAGGCGGCTAGCTCTGCCCCCACAAGACACAGAGCAAGTGGGTGGGGTTTTTTTTTGTTTTTTGTTTTTTTTCTTTTTTTTTCCCCCCTTTCTGGCTTCTAGACCTGTTTTGATTTTGCGGGTTTTCTTTGGCCTTTGTTTACTAATTTTGATTGTTTTTAGTTGGGGCTTCTTTTGATAGGTTATATTGGTATTAGATGTTCTGGGGTCGTGTTTTGTTTGTATCCCATTGATTGCTTGCATTGGCTGTTTTTGTATATTTCTATCTGATTGGGAATTTTAGTTTTTTCATATAGGCACATATAAAGGAGCATATATGTGGATATACATGCGCATATATATAGGGGTGTAGATATATACATATATATATATATATATATATATATATATATATATATATATATATAATTTTTTTTTTCAATCTTGCTCTATTTCTTTCTTTCCTTTTCTTCTAACTTCTCTCTCTCTCTCCCCTCTTTCCTGCTTCCTTGTCACAGCTGGATTCACCTCCTCCATTCCATTTTTCTACAAGTTTTTCGGTTTTTTTTTTTATTTGTTTGTTTTTTCTTTTATCCTTTCATCTCTCTTTCTTTCTTCGCCTTTTCTCCATTGCCGTGGTTGTTTGTCTGCTCGTTTTTTCTTTTTTTTGTGTGTGTGTTTTTGCTTTTGTTTTTGTTTTTTTTTTGTCTTTCTCCTTGTGCTTGATTGTTATTTCTATACAAGCGGAGGGGAGGGTGAGGGTGGTTTTGTACATCAGAGAGTATCTGGTTACCCTTGATTGCTGTTGTGGCGGTGCTTGTTGATTTGTTTTGCCCTAAAACACGCTCTACAGCAGGGTCCAGCGAAAGCAGCACAAGAATCACCACACCCAAAGACCAACTTCAGATAAAACCAGAGCATTACAGGCCTGACCTACAAGACTCACACTCAAAGGGAAATCTCTACAGGCACAAGAGCCCCTTGGGGCCAAGCTAGATCAGAGGGGTCAACCCTCACACAACAGCTTATAAACTTTGGACACAGCTAATCCTCACGGATAGTAAGTTTGGGAGTCAAGCCCACCTACTGACAAGCAGAAAGCAATAAAAACTAGACCTCAACAGGAGAAGGCACACAACACAAGGAACACCTCTGGTATACATACACGAGAGAAAAGGGAGTCTGAACAATTCAAATAGAAGGACATATACCACATAAGTCTACCCAGAAAAGACTGAGAGACCTAGGGGATCTACACATCTCATCGAAGCAAACACAAAGAGCAAACCAGAATGGGGAGGCAAAGAAACACAGCCCAAATTACAGAACAGAAAAAACCTCCTGAATCTGCGGAATTAAAGGAAATAGAGGTACAGAACCTATCGGAGGCAGAGTTCAGAACATGGATCAGTAGAATGCTTAAGGAAATTAATGAGAATGTAAAGAAGGAGAGAGAAAACACGGAAAACAACATAGCAGAAATAAAGAATTCAATTGCTGAAATAAATAACAAACTCGATGGAATCAATAGTAGATTGGATCAAGCAGAGAATCGAATTAGTGACTTAGAAGACAAGATAGCAGAGATCACCCAAGCAGATCAGCAAAAAGAAAAAAGAATAAAAAACATGGAAAATAGTTTAAGAGAACTAGGCGACAACATCAAACGCAACAATATGCGCATCATAGGAATACCAGAAGGAGAAGAGAGGGAGCAAGGGATCGAGAACATACTTAAAGTAATAATGTCTGAAAACTTCCCTAAACTGGCTAAGGAAATAGACATACATGCACAGGAAATGCAGAGAGTTCCAAACAAGATGATCCCAAACAGGCCCACCCCAAGACACATCATAGTGAAAATGGCAAGAGTGAAAGACAAAGATAGGATCCTAAAAGCAGCAAGGGACAAGCAGCAAGTTACATATAAGGGTACCCCTATAAGATTATCAACTGACTTTTCTACAGAAACCCTGCAGGCCAGAAGGGAGTGGCAAGAGGTCTTCAATGTGATGAAAAACAGAGGTTTACAACCTAGACTGCTCTATCCAGCAAGGTTATCATTTAAAATTGAAGGAGAGATAAAGAGCTTCCCAGAAAAGAGTAAGCTAAAGGAATTCATTACCACCAAGCCAGCATTGCAGGAAATGTTAAAAGGGCTACTTTAAGCAAAGGACAGAGAAAAACAACCTAACTAAGGAAGACCAGGAACACATAATAAAATGGCAATAACTGCGCACCTGTCAATAATTACTTTAAACGTAAATGGATTGTATGCTCCAATCAAAAGACATAGGGTGGCGGAATGGATAAGAAAACAAGATCCTTGCATATGCTGTATACAAGAGACTCATCTTAGATCAAAAGACACATACAGGTTGAAAGTAAAGGGATGGAGTAAAATATTTCATGCGAATGGCCCCGAGAAAAAAGCTGGAGTAGCGATACTTATATCAGATAAAATGGACTTTAAAGTGAAGAATATATCAAAGGACAAAGAAGGGCACTTCATAATAATAAAGGGATCGATCCAACAAGAGGATATAACTCTAGTAAACATCTATGCACCTAACATAGGAGCCCCTAAATATATAAAACAGATGTTAACAGACATAAAGACAGAGATCAACAGTAACACTATTATAGTAGGGGACTTCAATACCCCACTGTCACCAATGGATAGGTCATCCAGACAGAAAATCAACATGGAAACAGTGGCCTTAAACGACACTTTAGACCAGATGGACTTAATTGATATTTTCAGAGCATTTCACCCCAAGGCTAAAGAATATACATTCTTCTCAAGCGCACATGGATCATTTTCTAAGATAGACCACATGTTAGGCCACAAAACAAGTCTCAATAAGTTTGAAAAGATTGAAATCATATCAAGTGTTTTCTCTGACCACAATGCTATAAAACTAGAAATCAACCATAAGAAGAAACCCAGAAAGCTCATGAATGCATGGAGGCTAAATAACATGCTACTAAATAGTGAGTGGGTCAAAGATCAGATCAAGGAGGAAATCAAAAGATACCTGGAGACAAATGAAAATGAAAACACCACAACCCAAAATCTATGGGACACAGCGAAAGCAGTCCTAAGAGGGAAGTTCATAGCATTGCAGGCCTATCTAAAGAAAGAAGAACAATCTCATATCAACAGACTATCTTTACACCTAAAGGAACTAGAGAAAGAACAGCAAAACAAGCCCAGAGGGAGTACAAGGAAGGAAATAATAAAGACCAGAGCAGAAATAAATGAAATAGAGACCAGGAAAACAATACAAAAGATCAATGAAACCAAGAGCTGGTTCTTTGAGAAGATAAACAAAATTGACAAACCCCTAGCTAGACTCATCGAAAGAAAAAGAGAGAGGACTCAAATTAGTAAAATCAGAAATGAAAGAGATGAAGTAACAACAGACTCCACAGAAATACAAAAAATCGTAAGAAATTACTATGAGCAACTATATGCCAACAAATTTGACAATCTGGAAGAAATGGATAATTTCCTAGATGCATACAACCTTCCAAAGTTAACTCAAGAAGAAACAGAAAATCTGAATAGACTGGTTACCACCAAGGAAATTGAATCAGTAATCAACAAGCTCCCAACAAATAAAAGTCCGGGGCCAGATGGCTTCACCAGTGAATTTTACCAAGCATTTAAAACAGAATTAGTACCTATTCTTCTTAAACTATTCCAAAAAATCCAGAAGGAGGGAAGGCTCCCAAACTCTTTCTATGAAGCCACCATCACCCTGATCCCCAAAACAGACAAAGACAGTACAAAAAAGGAAAACTACAGGCCGATATCTCTGATGAACATAGATGCAAAAATCCTCAACAAAATCTTAGCAAACAGAATTCAGCAATATATTAATAAGATCATACACCATGATCAGGTGGGTTTCATCCCTAATATGCAAGGGTGGTTCAACATCCGCAAATCAATTAACGTGATACACAACATCAACAAAAATAAAAACAAAAATCATATGGTCATATCAATAGATGCAGAAAAAGCATTTGACAAAATACAGCAGCCATTTATGATAAAAACTCTTAGCAAAGTGGGAATACGAGGATCATATCTCAACATAATAAAGGCTATTTACGATAAACCCACAGCTAACATCGTACTCAATGGAGAAAAGCTGAAACCATTTCCTTTAAGATCAGGAACAAGACAAGGCTGTCCACTTTCTCCACTTTTATTCAACATAGTCCTAGAAGTTCTAGCGATAGCAATCAGACAGGAAAAGGAAATAAAAGGCATCCGCATAGGCAAGGAAGAAGTAAAATTGTCATTATACGCAGATGACATGATACTATATATAGAGGATCCCAAAGTCTCTATCAAAAAGCTATTGGATCTAATAGACAAATTCAGTAAAGTGGCAGGATACAAAATCAATACTCAGAAATCAGTTGCATTTGTATATACCAATAACAAGCTATCGGAAGGAGAAATCAAGAAAACAATTCCGTTTACAATCGCTTCAAGAACTATAAAATATTTAGGAATAAATTTAACCAAAGAAGTAAAAGACCTGTACTCTGAAAACTATAAAACACTGAAGAAGGAAATAAAGGAAGACACAAACAAATGGAAAAACATTCCATGCTCATGGATAGGAAGAATTAATATAGTTAAAATGTCCATATTGCCTAAAGCAATATATAAATTCAATGCAATTCCCATCAAACTACCTAGGGCATTTTTCTCAGAAATAGAAAATATAATCCAAAAATTTATATGGAACCAAAAAAGACCACGAATAGCCACAGCAATCTTGAGAAATAAGAACAAAGTTGGGGGGATCACGCTTCCAGACATTAGAACATACTACAAGGCCACAGTAATCAAAACAATATGGTATTGGCATAAAAATAGGCATATAGATCAATGGAACAGAATAGAAAGCCCAGAAGTAAATCCAGGCTTATACGGGCAGTTAGTATATGACAAGGGAAGCAAGAAGTTACAATGGGGTAAGGATAGCCTATTCAATAAATGGTGTTGGGAAAATTGGACTGACACATGCAAAAAAATGAAACTGGACCACCTTCTTACGCCACTTACAAGAACAAATTCAAAATGGATTAAAGATTTAAATATAAGACCTGAGACCATAAAACTCATAGAAGAAAGTATAGGGTCTAAATTTGCAGACATCATCCGGAGCAATATTTTTACTGATACATCCCCGCGGGCTACGGAAGTAAAAGAAAAAATGAACATATGGGACTACATCAAACTTAAAAGTTTTTTCACAACAAAAGAAACCATCAATAAAACAAAACGGAAGCCTACTGAATGGGAGAAGATATTTGATAATGATATATCAGATAAGGGATTAATATCCCAAATATATAAAAAGCTCATGGAACTCAACACCAAAAAAACAAACAACCCAATTAAAAAATGGGCAGAGGATATGAAGAGACATTTCTCCAAAGAGGACATACAGATGGCCAACAGGCATATGAAAAAATGTTCAACATCACTTAGCATTAGGGAAATGCAAATTAAAACCACAATGAGATACCACCTCACCCCGGTCAGAATGGCTATCATCAATAAATCAACAAACAACAAATGCTGGCGAGGCTGTGGGGAAAAGGGAACCCTGGTGCACTGCTGGTGGGACTGCAGGCTGGTGCAGCCATTATGGAAATCAGTATGGAGGCACCTCAAAAATCTGAAAATGGAACTACCTTACGACCCAGCAATCCCACTCTTAGGTATTTATCCAAAAAATCCCAAGACATTAATCCAAAAAAATATATGCACCCCTATGTTCATTGCGGCGTTATTCACAATAGCTAAGACTTGGAAACAACCAAAATGCCCATAGGTAGATGACTGGATTAAGAAACTTTGGTACATTTACACAATGGAGTATTATTCAGCTATAAAGAAGAAGGAAGTAGTACCTTTTGCAACAATATGGATGGAACTAGAGAACATTATGCTAAGTGAAATAAGTCAGTCAGAGAAAGACAAATATCATATGATCTCACTTATACGTGGATTCTAAGGAACTGAATGGATGGGAGAAGTGGATGGAGATAGTCTCAGAGACACAGAGGAAGAACTGAGGGTTGTTAGTTGGGAGGGGGCGGGGATGAAGGAGAGGGGAAGGGATGAGACAATACAAATTGGTAATTGCAATATGGCCTCAGGGATAGAAAAAGATAGTCCGAGGAATACAATCAATAACGTTGTAAGCATTTCTTAGGGGGCCAGATGGACCAATGCCCTTTTGGGGAGTCCACTTCATAGTAGATGTAGAGGCCTGACCACCGCATTGTATCTCTGAAACTGATGTTGAATAATACTGTATGTCAACTATAATTATATATACATATAACCTTGGGACACGGAGTAGAGTGCGGGAACGGATTCAATGGAATTGTAATAGATAAGCATGATATCGGGGGGTGGGAGGGCAGTGGATGGGGGGAGGGGGGTTGTTACTTTGTGAGGGTGAAAAGGGTAACTATCGCATTGTTTTGTACACCTGAAACTAACAATAAAAAAAATAAAAATAAAAATAAAAAAATAAATAAAATGCCAGCCCTGGCACCTGGTAGAAAAAAAAAAAAAAAAAAAAAAAAAAATGAATGCATGAGTATACACAATCTATTTACCGTTTTTGTTCTCTCTAAAACAAAAGAAAACAAAACAAAAGCCTGGGTTTGTCTTTTGAAGAGTTCCCTTACATTACTGAAAAAAAGATGGGAAGAGGATATGGTACAGGGTATGGATGGAGAATTGATTTTAGATGCAAAGGTGAGGCATCAGATATCAAGGATGCAGAGTTTGAGTACTGGTGGAGACAGACATGTGGCTGTATGGTAGAAGGAAGGCGAGGGGCTTCTGATGTGATGTCTGTTTATGGAGATATGCGTCCAGCAGATCAAGTGTGTAGTTTTGTGTTGTTCAAATCTTACATATCTTTTCCTGAAATGTCTGTCTATTTGATCTTTCCTACTGATGGAAGTTTGTTAAATTTTCAACATATGATGATAGATGTTAGAAATTTTCATATTCTGCTAATATTTGCTTTATATTTATATCAAAATATTTTGTAGTACTAGAGTTCTGCCTTTTTTTAGCACCATAAATTAGAAACTTCGTCATATATTTTATATAGTCAATCTATGTTTAGATACTCAATATTCATTCTCACATTGCAGACTTTCATTCTGAGATTATTTTCCTGAATATTAAAGTTTATCATGTGCTGTATCCATCCTACCTGCCTTCCCAGATTTGGTTTGCCCATTTTCCCTCTGGGCATTGGACTTTCGTTAACGTTAAAGGCCCTGTCACACACTGGCTGGTTTCACCGAATCTCCTCAGACTTCTGGCTCTCTTCACCTTCCTGGGGCATGCTGGGACCAGTTGCTGCACAGCCTTCTGATCAACATATTTCTATGGCGTCCTCAAGACGCTAGTACCTAGGTCTGACTTGACATGACCCATGGGGGCCATGGCTATTCCCTCTGCTCTGGGATCTCGTATGGGCTTTCTTTTCACGTTTGGCCTCTGGAACTGTTCCTTACTTTATTGCTGTATATATTATATATTTATATATAAACATATATTTTATCACTATATCTGTATATACATATTGACATAGTTACATTCATGTGTGTGTGTATATATATATATATATATATATATATATATATATATATAAATTTTTACAAGAACAGTTTTTCATTATAGCAAGTGTGGATGATATGCCTTTAAAGAGAAATTACTTTTCTTACACTTTTCAATTTTCTTATTTTGACAGTAAAAATTATTTCAATAATCAGAAATATCAATGAAGTTATTTCCAAAAAGAGAAAAAAATATGAAGTTATCAAATCATATCCAAAATAGCAATGTCCAGTTCCTAACAAAACCTGATTTTGAAATATATTTGACTCAAGAAGATATTGCCCCATCTTATAGGGGCTTTTGGTGATGCAAGTTTAATCTGTGAACATTTTTTCATTTTCCAGGTTTAATTTTAAAATATTAATTTAGAAATAAATTAATTTTCAAAATTCATTGGTTCTATAGCTATGTATACTATTTTCTAATAGTAAGAAAATGTTCTCTAGTTTCCTTGTTTCTTTATATATATATATATATATATATATATATATATATATATACATTGTAAGCTATCTATATTTTATGTTTTAATAAACTATTTTGTGAATATTCTATCACAATTAATCAAATAAATGATAAATATAATTTAGAATAGGTAAATGAGGCCACATATTATGAAAAGAAAATTAATAACATATGCAGATGACACTTCATAATAATTTATCTGGGGGATATCTTAGATTAGAAGTTTTCATTGCTCTAGAGGTCTGTAACAACATTAAAATACATTTCTTGATTATAAAGTAATTACATTTTTTCAGCGCCATGGAAACACTTTACTAAAAATGTAGAAATGAGAGGAAATTGAAATGCTTATGACATGTATTCATGTATTGGGTTGTTGGAAAAGTCATGACACATTTTTGCAATGAAAAACATAGAAAAAATATGTCATGGCTTTTCCAACAAATCAGTACTTCTGAAATATCAAAAGGCAATTCCTGACTCCAAATAATCAACTGAAAAATAAAACCAGAAAATTTATGAATAATATAATACATATAATTATTGGGACAATGGGTTTTATAAAGATAATTATGTGAGAATACATATTTTATATTAATAAAAGGTAATATGTACTAAATATTTCAAAGGCATGTTTTGCTAATAAGTTGAAGAGCTCTAGAGTGGGGACCAGGCACCCTCACGCTCTAAAGCGACTTGGGGATCCCCAGGTGAACCAATTTGAGATGCACTCATCTGGTATATATAGGGTATGTAGAGCTTCATACTTTTAGGTTAGGACTTAGAATTTTATATTTCTATCAATGGGCAGCCATTGGAAGGTTTTAAACAGAGGACAGGTGTCTGCTTTGAAATCACCTCTGTGTCTATAGCATGGAAGAAAGGAACAAAGAAAACATGGAGATGAGTAGAAGTAGGGATGCTAATTAAAAGCTTTTGCAAACTCTCTTATGCAGAAGACTTCCAAATCATTTATGTAGATAGTTTGCCCTCAAAATGGTGGCGCTTACCTGGCTAACTCCTAAGTGTGGGCTGTGCATAGTGACTTCTTAGATTCGAGTGTAGGTGGTGGGAGGGATGAGTAAATTTATAGTGGAGAAACTTGACGAAAACTGCCTAAGTCAAGTGCTCAAGGTTAACCTCAACAGTGATAAGTCATCTTGATAGTACCCCTCCTTCAATAGGATGTGATGAGAATGCATTTTACTTCTGTGATTGTCCTCCAAACACCCCTAATCTCTGTTGAATCACGAGAAAAATGCCTCAAAACTGTAAAAGTTATCAAAAACAAGGGAAACATGTGTGGTTAAGAACAGTGATAGAGGTTTAGAAGAGTTGATTAAGGAGTAGAATGAAGAATGCTAGGGGCAGTGGAGGAAAATCTGGGTGCCGGATGGTAACTAGGACTTTAATACCAATTAGAATTACTCTTTGATCTCTTACAATGCTCAGCAGCTGGGAGGAGCTAGGAACCGCAATGATAGAGCCAGGGTATTTAGTATAAAGGTGAT
The DNA here is from genome assembly GCA_031876335.1 of Hipposideros larvatus. NCBI lineage: Eukaryota > Metazoa > Chordata > Mammalia > Chiroptera > Hipposideridae > Hipposideros > Hipposideros larvatus. Next base: position 172,458,637 of record CM063088.1, on the reverse strand, counting down.
AGGGCAAGGCATTTGAAAATAAAGTACTCATTTACCAAAGAACGTGCATGAGAAACACATAAATTGACAACATAAATGCTGAATGAACACCGAGGTGAAAAGTGGGTGAATGAAGAAGCCAATTAATGGATTAAGTCAGGTAACAAGCCAGGATTAAAAACACCTAATACATTTTTAATGACAAGACTGAATGAGGGAAGGGAAGAATCATCTTATCAAAATGGTAACACATACACAAAATAGCACGGAAATGGAAAAAACAGAAAAGAAGACAGGCATGACTGAAGTAATTCTGTGCAAGTAGTTTGGTAAATGATAGCATTGACAGTGGCTTTCACTTTTTCAGTGAGGAATTTAGTTTCAGCAATGGAACCAGAATGGCATGAGCCTCTGGGTAAATAGTCTCTGATGGGCCCCAGCTGGCTTCAGGATCCCCCTCTGACTTGGAACTTGGAATCTGCCTGTGCCCACCACTAGGTTCTGAATTACTAAAATTCTAACCCCAGGAGTAAATCATTCCTGGTTAGTGCCCAACTTCCCAAATCTGCCTTAAGGACCTCACTTTTGGTCTTTTCTAGCTACAATAAAAGAAAAATCTTTCTCTCTTTTTTGTCCCAAAATTTATCAACTGGGAGGATCCTGGTGAAGTTTACTCGTGTTGGGTAACATTTGTGTATAAATTGTTTAACCATTGTTGCAGCTCCCATCTCAAACCTTTATCATAAGGCCACAAAGGGTTCTGGTATCAGCACATGTGGGCAGAGGACTTCTCTTAAGACTGGAACTTGTAGTTTAGTGCTTCATTCAAATTAAGACAACTCTCAACATGTACTCTTTCAGTGGTTCATCAGTGATTCTCAGCCCTGGTTGCACGTTGAATAGACCTGGGGAACTTTTAAAAATGCATGAGGACACTGAGGCAGCATTCCTCTTGACTTAGATATAATTAAGGTGAAATGGAGCAAGCACTGAAGTTTTGTTTTAGGGTAAAGTTCACCCAAGAGTTTATAATATACAACTATAACTGAGAACCACTGAGTTAGAGCTTCCTGTAGAGAAACAGAGGTGTTAAGGCTTGTATGCTATCATTTAATCACCATTGTTTCTCTCCCTTCAAGGCTTTCTTTAACCCTGCCTCCCCAGTAACTCCAGTAACATTTCAGCAGCATTTCTACCTAAGACTCAAGCATTTATTTTGTATTCTTAGTTCTGCACTTCCACAACTTTCTCTTCTGGGAGCATGGGGTAAATTTGGTGTCCATTGGCTTGAGCTCAGGACCCTGAAGACCAGGGCCAGCCTGGGAGGCTTAGCAAGTATCTTTAATGCATCAGAAAACTTTTCATATCTCTTTCTCCATTGAGGAAAGATCCCATTGCCTTAAAAATGTATATGGCACTATCAGGATGTTTCTTAAATTTTCTCAATCTACTGAAAATATATAATGTGATATGTACCTACCTTCTTGTTATAAATATTCCATTTAGAATAGCACATGTCCTGAATTTTGATCTCAAAAGCAGCTAACATATTTACCTATGACTTTTAAATTGTATATCAAGAACCATGAAAGCTCCTGTGGGGACATTTTCCAATTGCTTGCATGATAAGTCTAACCAACTTGGCCAATATGGTGACTTACACTGTTGGCTTTCCTTGATGATGATTTAATCAGAGGAATGGCTGACTATTACACCTGAGGTTCACAAGTTTTGATGATAGATTTCAAAATCTCACAGAGTATTATTGGATCTCCTTGAGTCAGCTGTGCTATCACCCAAACCCTGCCTGGAGACCAGTTTCTGCCATGACTTGAGAAAGGGGTTCCCTCAAAGAAGGCTAAGTCTAAAATGTGTGAAGACTAATAATGTTGAGTTTTACTAACAGTTTCTTGGGGAGACAGAATAGAGGGACCCAAAGTTAAATGTGGGATGCAATGTAATACATAATATATTTTATAACAAAACTTCCTATATTAAGCTTTAGACATCTCTAGCAGTGCTGATGTATCTAGAGACACCCCAACTCATAAAAGAATGTCCAACTGGTTATGACCATTTCCAATTCTCTTAGGGATGGGTCTGCCCTTCATGGCACTCACCTACCTTCAGGTCTCCAACTTTCCACCCTCTGCTCAGAGCTCTTTGCAAAGTGGTTTTTCCACAGGTAAAGGGTGAGACAGATGGTGGAAGGTGAGGAAAGAAAACAATGATGGGGTTTTAGACTCTGGATGATTAATGTGAAATCTCTTGTAAGGTATTTTAGCTTCCTTTTTGCTTCTTCAGTCTGTGTCAGTTAGAAGAGTGATCAGATCTGGGGAAAATGAAAAGAAAATTTTCTTCAGGACTGACCTTTCTCAAAAGGAGGAGTATGAAACATTGCAAGTGTTTATAACATAATATTTGCCTTGTGATGATTAGCTATACCATATAAAACTTTTGAAATTTCTTAAATTGGCAAATGGCATGAAGAAAACAAATGTGAGGAATACAACATCTTCATAACATTATCAAGGTGTCATTGAATGGTTGTAACTTCAGGGGGGACTAGTTGTTAGAAAACAATAACTACAGTTTAATTACAAGTTGATTAAGTGAAATTACTGAGTTAAGGTTTGAGCACATGTTAGAGAGAATTTGACTTTGAGAGATAGTTCATAGATAAAATATCTTACAGAAAACAAATAAAAGAATTTACAGATTTAAAATTATGTCTATATCAAGACAAGGGATAGAGGAGTCCAAATGACTTCAATGTTGCTAGCAATACCACATGGTAAATTTGATTATCACAAGGCAGTCCTAGCTTCTCTGTTTCTCTAAGTAGCTTTGACAGCTCTGTACCTTAGCTTCTATGTCCATAATACCCACAAGCCTTTTCTCTACATCTAGCTATAGTCCATCTGGAAAAGCGGTGAGTCAAACAGGATGATTAACCAGACATGCTTCTTTTCAACCCTTGTTTCTTTTCTCCTATTAAATATATAATTTTTAAAAGATGCAAAAATTTCACTACCACTGAAATGACTGTCCTATTTCAAAACAAACAAATTTAGAGAAAGAGGGAGAGAAAAAAGACAAACTTCAAGCAAAAAACAATATATATATATATATATATATATATATATATATATATATATATATATAATTTCAAAATGATCCAAAGATATCTCACCAAGACAAAGCTGTGGGACTATTTTCCTCTTTTTTCTTTTAAGCTTAATTAAGAAGCAAATATTAGCCCCTCTGAGTCATTGTCTTTTATATTCTCTTCTAAGGTCCACTGTTGTATATTTCTCCTAAATGCTAAGATGGTATAGAATACTTATGAGAAAATGTTTATTTTAAAACTGCTCATTTCTTTGAGCACAGCAAATCTGACCTACATTTTTCTAAAGGTAGTCCCAAAGCAAAAAAAAAAAACAAACAAACAAAAAAAAACACACACACAGGAAAAATTGCTGGAGGCTATAGGGCTTGCATAGTATTGCTAAATTAGTTTTCTGTATAACAGTAGGCCCGATGTTCAAGATCATCATAGTCAATGAATAGATTGCTGGGGGGGAGGAGAGGAAGAGAAAGCAGATAGGTGTAGAAGAAAGGTTGGTCTGTATTTTGCCTTTAGAAATGTGCAGATGACTGGTAGGACAATGCCCATATTAAAATAATAGTGGCTTCTCCTGTTGTAAGAAACTCTGCAGCTCTTTTAAAATTGAAATTATAAGCACGGCTGAAATTCTTTCTTTAATGGATCTGCATTATTTTTCAGAAGCTAAATCAAATAGGTTCATAAGTTTTATAACACTCTCACATTAGAAACCTCCAATATGGTATATAGATGTCACTGGTTTGATAGTATTTGAAAATAACCTATCACGTTTTTCTAATTTAACATAAATTTACAATTGAAAAGAGAATGAATAATTTTCCAAAGAAATTAGCATGTGCCTGGCTGTTATGATTCAAACATTTTGATAGCAATGGTCATTTTACTGTCTGATACCTCTCTGGGGTCTGCAAGAACTGACAGAAGCAGCAGAACTACTTGGCTCATTCTGCTGCAAGGAACCCAGTGGAAGACATGCAGTGAGACAGCCTGCGTTCCTCTAAGGAAGTGGAGATTAGAGAACAAAGTGGGATCCAGTTATAGGTAAAAGCTGAGCAGACAAACACTGATGGGGCAGGAATTAGCATCAGTCCTTCACAAGACTGTATGTTGGCTCTTTTAGGAGCTCTCCTATTAAAGCACAAAACCTGGATCTGAGAGATAGTTGCTTGTTATAATTCCTTATAGTACCTAAAAACCAAAATTATTATTATGTATAGCTTAGAACACTCATATATCAAATAGAAGTAATTGAATAAAATGTATCAACACATTCTTTGTTGGATAAATTTATATCTACCCATCATCCTCAGCACACTGCATACACACACACACACACACACACACACACACACACACACACACACATACACACATATAACGTCAGACAATTAAGTTTGCGAACTCATCCTAGAAAAAGTGCTACATACCTCATTGCTGAATATCACTATGGTCACCTTCGAAGCATTCCCCTTTGGAAGCTATGCACCGTCGCCAACACATAGTCCACCCTTCAAAGCAGTTTTGGAACTCTTTTTCTGGAATGGCCATCAGAGCTGTCATTGTGTTGCCCTTGATGTCCTCAAAATGTCTTTCTTTCAATATTTCTTTTAACTTTGGGTAAAAAAAGAAGTCATGGGGGTAGAAGGGCAGATCAGGTGAGTAGGGAGGATGTTCCAATACAGTTATTTGTTTACTGGCTAAAAACTCCCTTACAGACAGTGCCGTGTGAGCTGATGCATTGTCGTGATGCAAGAGCCATGAATTGTTGGCAAAATGTTCAGGTTGTTTTTGTCGAACTTTTTCACACAGCCTTTTGAGCACTCCCAAATAGTAAACTTGGTTAACCATTTGTCAGTTGGTATAAATTTATAATGAATAATCCCTCTGATATCAAAAAAGGTAAACAACATCTTTGCAACAAGTTTGTGAACTTAATTTTCATGCCTTGTGTGTGTATGTAAATTATATAAACTTTAATTTTATTTATTCACTTAGTCGTTCAACAGGTATTATATTCATGCTACTTATGAGGCACTAAAGAAGCAAAAAAGAATAATTTATGCTCCCTTACCTGAAAATGTTTTCATTTTTGTAGGAGATATAGAAAAGTATACAGACATTTGCAATGCAGACTTAATCTAGTCTTGCAATTTTTTTTTCAAATGTGTCTACATATAGACTTATAATATTTTCTGTTGTGCTTCTAATCATTTTTAATTGGGCTTCGAGCTTGCAGGTGTCAATTTAAATGATGAATGTTGCTGCAGTGGGGAGTATCTATCAAGGGGGAAATTACCCTGAAAAAATTTTGCTATGTTGTTATGAACATTTTATGGTAACTATGAAGTCTTGTGTATCCCTGATAGTATTCCATCACAGAATAACACAATAAACTCTCATACCTGAATGGGAATTCAAAAAATAATTAATTCACTGCCTTTATCTCACAGAAGTAAAAGCTTAGATTCAGAGGTTATATTGCTGGCCAGGATTACAGAGCTTCTTCGTGACACAGATAAAAGTACAGTGTCATTCTTGACAGACAAAGTTAAATTTATATCTCACAATCATTTCTAAAAGACTGAATGATTAGAAATAGATATAAAAATGAATGAATTGACAGAATTAAAGGCATGGTATCATTGTTTCTTTATACAAGCTAACTCTTGTATAAATACAAGGATCGCTTCTACTTTGAATACCTAAATGTCAGTACTGTTGTTGTTGTTTTTTTTAATGTGCACGCTAATCAAACCTGAAACAACTAAATGGGCTAAAATATATTTAACAGATTAATTCAAAACATGTTGATGTTTTCTCTAACAAGCTTTATGTTTATATTTCTGGTAACAAGCTTGCAATGAAACAAACACATAATGGTCACTAGTGGTGACTCAATGCCTATAGGAAAAATTAAAACATTACATTGGCAATACATTAGATGAATAAATCACCTGAAAATTAATAACTCCGTTTAATTTATTTAGCAAAACATAGTGCTTATTAGATACCAGACTTGATACTAAGTACTTTAAAAATGTTATTACTTTAAAGCTAGAATAAAATTGCATCCTAACCTAGGTTTAAAAAATATATAAAAGAAAAGTCTGCAAATATATTTGATCTGTAACTTCAACAACAATAATACTCTGACCAAAAATATAAGGATAAGCGAAGGACAGTAAAGCTGTTAAATCTAAAAAGCAGTTGACCCCTCTCCTTGGTCTCCCCACAAAATGAACATATTGTTGTTGCTGAATCCTGTGGAATGCTCAGGCGTAGAGCCGCAGGAGTGCTCCTGACTGGTGTGTGTGTGTGGGGGGTGTCACTAGTGCTGATACATAATTATTAGGTTATCTCATTATCTATTTGCTCTTTTTATGCATTAAGATGACCAAGTTCACTTCCCTAAAATCTGATTCCATAACTGCCATGGCAATATCTATAGAAAAAATAGTATGTTCAATACATGCAAATATCATTAAATAAATTGTATATTTGCATAATTTTATGTAAACAAATATGTTAAATAAGATACTTTATGCTTTCATCTTTTCATTCTTTATGCCATTCTTTGATTCCTTGAAAAATATTTTTTGCTTATTGACTCTCCAGGAATTTCGTCAGATGTCAATGATATGGAAATGAAGGGTCACAGATATGTGTCCCCAATACACAAAGCAGGATTAAATTATAGATGAGGCAGACAGGATAGCAAACAAACCGAGCTGATTATTATAAGGGCGTTATATCTAGAATGCAGTTTGGCACATAGGAAGGACTCCAGAGCCAGGGAATCATTTGCAGTTTAGCTAGTATTTGAGACGAGCCTGGAAGAATCTAACAATTTGACAGGAGAACACTTGGGAGAGTGTATTCTAGTTAGAGAAAATAGTTTGTGAGAAGGAATAAATGCCTGAGTTAGCAGCAACTACAAATATTTGAGGTTTACTCATGATTTAATAAGCATGTTAGGTCCCGAGTAACTCATTACATTTAGCTATAGCAACCAAATCATTTTTCTTAACTTAAAAGCAATAATCCAGCCCCTAAACTGTCATGACCACCAGCAGAACAGTATCCCATGAGGCCTTGCTTGGGCATCAGCTGGTGCCTATAGATAAATTTCCTTTGCATTTTTGGCCAACTGCTGAAAACACCCATATTTTAAAATTGCTGGTAGAGAAATAGGGAAACTCTCTTAAAATAAAAATTATACTCTTTTACCAAAATTGTCTGCTAAAATCGTATTGACCAAAAATATCAAGACTGATTTTTTTATATCTTTTACATATTTTATACAAGGAAGACAATAATAATATATCATACTTTTATTTGGATAGTTCTCTCTCTCTCTCTCTCTCTCTCTCTCTCTCTCTCTCTCTCTCTCTCTCACACACACAACTTGTGACACTTTCCAGGGCATATAAGGTGGTGCTTTGTTCATTTATTTAAAAAAAAGTAGAAATGACTATGGGCAATGCTATGTGGTAAAGGGGGGAAGCCCAGAAAAGAAAGCAATGTTGTCCCTGGTTTCCAGACACTTGGCTGGCATTAGTACACATGTGGCTGTGTTTTATACCCCAGTGAAGCTCATATTAGGCCAGGTAGTAGACTGCATGAATCATAAATGTCAGCTTGTCCTTTTTCTTTTTTGTTTTTTTGCATTACACCATGAAATATTGACATAATATTTTCATAATATAAATTGAAAACTAATTTTGCTAGTAGAAAATAAACATCACTGTGACATTTTGGATGCAAACTAAATCGTTATATGAGTAGAAAAAAAAAAGACTTTCAAATGTACCATGATCTCATTATTTCCAAGTTCTTATCCATTTAGTGTCCATTTTCTACATTTCGTTCATTTTGTCATCCACTCTTACCTTCTAGCAGGTGCCAAAGATTTAAGACAAGCTAATGTAAAAAATAAAACAAAACAAAAAAACTTAAAATTGAAAAAAAACTATTCATTTTTTTCTTTTCTTTTTAATAATTGGGAGGGTATTTCTATAATTTAATTTGCCTTGGTCAAGCTTGCAGAAAACCAGGGTTCTTAAGTTTCCCAATTTTAGAACTACATCTTCATCATTTTATAGCTGTATTATTATGTTAGAAAATTGTTTTAAAAATGTTTAAAACTTTTAATCATATTAACCACAGTTCTTTGTATTGTGTTTAACCTAAGTTTTGAGTGAATATTCAGAAAAAAATATATACTTTTGTTTCTTGAGTGGATCACAGTAATGATGCTTAAGTTCTCTAGAAAATAACAAGACCACAGTCAGGCTTATTTCGGCAACATGCTATAAGTGTGCGACCTAATTAGTTAGGTTTCTCAGGGCATTTAAAAAAGAAAACGTTTAATCATTAAGCTCTACTCAAGATACGTGACTGCATTTAACATGGTCATGGAACGTATATATGGCTTCAGACACTTATACATATTGAGTAAAATATATCTTGTGATTTCTGATACCAAATTCTTGTTATTATTCTCAAAGGAACCAAATTGTTACAGAAAATTATTTACAGATGAATAGGTCTAAATATTCTTTTGAATTCACTCTTTAGTTTGCTAATTGGACCATGATTTTTTACAGAGAATAGCAATGTATAAGAGAGACAAAATGCCTACTTTCAGGGAACTTACAAACTGGGAAAAAAATTGGATCTCAAGCAATTAAGAATTTTTGTTTTATTTAAGAAAGCAAATATATAGAGGGATTAAAACAAAGGAAAAGTATGTTTAGGGATTTTAGTCAAAAGGATCATAATGAGGATTAATCAATTTAAATAAGAAATAGATTCTAGACCTTGCCTTTATGCCTTATTTCTCTATATCTTAATTAAAATGTTAATTTTAGCAAACACATATTTCCTGCAAAAAAATTATTTGATAAAAATTTAACTTACAATGAGAATAAAATAATTATTCTATCAGAAAATAATTCCATAATGGCATGACAAAATTATACATTTCCCCCCGTATTCTTAGCAAGTTTTGATGGCAAACACATTTCTTTGAAAAAAATTTTTGATTCCATTTAGCTTGTCAAGAAAGAGTTAAGCAACATCGTATTTATTGGAGAAATTTACAAACCAGATGAATTTGTATAGATTCCTGACCAAAAGACAGAGAATCACCTCAATCATAACATGTGTTAAATTTTTACACAGTAAGTCTTCAGCAAGTCTGAAGTAAACTATGCTATAAAAATTTTGGTTTAAGTTAGTTTGGTTTTGAAATTTACTTTCCCATGAATATAGTATTTTAAATGGATTTTATCCAGATTTACCCCAAAAAAAGTCTAGTGAAAGCTCAATGTGTGTGAATGATTATAATAAAAATAATATGGCTAACATTATTGATCATTTTTTGGCATTGTACTGTTTGAATGCATTATTATTTTCTCTTTACTACTCTGTAAGGTCAGTGTTAACATTCCTATTTTACAGATGAGGAACTTGCAGTTTAGGTAATTCAAATGACTTGGAAGTTAAAGTCTGAATTGGGAACTCATATCTACCATACAAACCAAATCTATGTCTTTAACCATTTTATTATACTATGTTGTGCTACATGGTTATATTAAAAGTGCTAGAAAATATGTATATATAAGTATTTTATTTCAACAACATGAAAACTGGCACTGGAAGCACAGATACACCACTGACAAGTTGCTAAGGACATCATTTACATTAGGTAATGCAAGACATGTTTAATAGACTGCACTGAAAGAGCAGGTACCCACTGGAGGGTTAAGTTAGGGGAATGAGATGTGACTTCTGGGAACAGAGAGAAAGAGAACAAAAAAGAAAAAGAAATTATCCAAGGTGATAAAGTAAAAAAGGAGCCTAAATGAAGTACATCACAAGCCCAAAGAGAGCTTATTTAGGAAAAAAAAAACAAAAACAAAAAAGTAAAATCAAAGCTTAAAAGTGTGTGTATTTTTGGTGGACAGGATTTGAAAAAGAAGACTCACAGAAATGCTAAATGTATGAAATTAGTATGGTGACTGTCAGTGAATGTGGGAAAGTTAAAAGTTAACTTTTGGAAATGAACATAACTACATAAACATATTTTAGGAACGGAGGACATGAAGAGAACTAGGGGTGTAAAACAAGTGTGCAAAACAAATATTTGCTCTTCTCTCTACTTATCCCCAGTGGGGTTTCTGAAAGTGACTGTAATTCAGGGTTCTTTAGCTGGTTGAGCTAGGTCCTATTACGATGCTTCTATATTTCATTAAAAGGATTTTGATTGTTTCATGGGATGCACTTAAAGCTATATTGCCTGGTCTTTAACATGTTATTAAGGTGAGATGGACACATGGGCAATCTAGACCTATGAGTTATACACTATATTAACCATAATCTGAGAATACATTTCCCACTTCTCTATCTGAAATGAAAGACAAATCCAAATAGATTAGGTTGCCTAAGGCTTGGATAGGAGGAGGAGAGGATGGGGAGCGATTGCTATTTGCTAAAAGGTTTCTTTTTGGAGTGATGAAAATCTTCTAAGAGTATGGTGATGACCAAAAATCTCAGTAGACAAACTAAAAACTATTGAATTATAACTTTACTTAGGTGAACTTTATGGTATGTAAATTATATCTCAGTAAAGCTGCTTTTAAAAAAAGACAAAAGAGCAACTCTAAATGTTTCAGGTCAAATGGTAATGAATTGAAAAAACTTGAAACATTCATCTGTTAGTGAATGATTTTGCCTTTTCAAAAGTCTCCAAAGCTCATGACTCTCAGGAAGACATAATTAATGTTAATGGAGAAACCTTCTAAAATATACAACTGTAATTTTTCAAAAAGCTCTTCAGTATTTCTTCTCTGCTCTCAAATGGTCTTAAAATAATTGTTTTAAAGTATAACTATAATCTGTTTTCATGTAATTTTCTTTTAGCATAACAGAAAAATGAAGAGCAAAGGACTCACTGGAACATTTTCCAATACAATTACAGTTGACCTAGTATTATAGATTTGGGTTTCTGATGGACTTTTCACCCAATTCATTGTTTTCATAAATTTTTCATATAGGACTTTTATAACCTATTCCACTCATTCAATACCTACTAGGCAGTCAGCCTTGTATATAATGTAAGAGTCCTATTACTGTCCGTTATGGAGTTTATGAAATAGAAAAAGAAGGCATGAAGAAGGTAAATATTTAAACAACTAGATGATTCAGCTTAGAATTTGGTACCTAAAATGATGTTTAACCATATATCATTTCATCTTCCAGTTTTACCTATTTTATTCTACATATTAATTTGTGATACACACATATCTGGTAATACATGTTTTCATTGGAAACTGTTCTATAAGTTGAAATTTTTGTATGGAGTAAAACTTGGTTGAATAATTCATTGACCAGATTGTGGGGGTGGGAATGGGACAAGTGGATATAAACTGTTACCAGACTCTCAAGCATCCTCAGAGTAAATAATTTTTTGTTTCTAAGTAGACACCAAATATATAAGAAGGGAAAGTAGATGAAAATACATTTCATGAAACTTAATATTCAATTTGACTGTGCTTAGGCAGTACTGTATAGCACTAAGAATTTGAAGAAAGGCAGCCCAGGCTTGAATCCAACATCATCTGCATATTCGTTACATAACCTCAGATAAACTACTCATTTACCTTATCCTCAATTTTCTTATGACGATAATAATTTTACCTGAAAGTTTTGTTGCAGTGATTGACTGGAATATTGTATAAAACATATATTGCATTATGGTACATAATCAGTACTATCTAAATGTTTTCTATATACTTAGAATTTTACTGAAATTCAAATTTGTCTAACATATGTTGGCGCTATAGACAAAATTTTCTATTTGTTAGCACACTGTTTTAGAAAACCTAGAAATAAACTTTTTCTTTCAGAAATTCCATGGAATAGAGGGTTTTTTTCTTAGTACGAAACTATTAAAATGGAGTTTTACATACAATACTCCAAACATAAGATAAGCAAATCTTCACTCCCTAAAGTAGTTTCCAGGATTATATTTGTTTGGTAAATTTCACATCAACTAATGAATTAAAGATAGCTGTAAATAGAGCTCTGAGAAACATGATCTAGCTTTTCAGTCCTTTGGATCTGGATTTGATCTGTATTGTCTTACACAGAATATGGTGGAAGTGATACTGTGCCAGTCCTGGGCCTAAACTTTATAAAGACTGGCAGCTTACACTTCCTCTCTTTTGTAACTTAGCTGCTATTCTGTGAGGAAGCCCAAGGAATCACATACAGAAGCCCACGTGACAGATAATTGAGGTCTCCAACTGACCACCCGACCTAAAATACCAGGCAAAGCCAGACCAACTTTTAATCCATGTGACTGAGCTTTTGTCAAGGCAATCCTCCCATCCTCCAATAAAGCCTTCTTAAAGATGCCATATAAGGCAAGCCTGAGCTGTTGCCTCCAAGCCCTGACTAAATTACAAAACCATCAGCAAATAAATTATTGTTCTTTTAAGCCACTATATTTTGGGACAGTTTACTGTGCAGCAATAAATAACTAAAACTCCAACAAAGAAAATAAGCAATATCTTCAGCATTTAAAACGTCATGGAGAAACTCTCACCTCCATTCTAATATTAAAACTCTGCAAATACTTCTATTACTGCACTTGCAAAGTTTTATTGTAATCATTTATCTATATCTATTTTTGTCATTAATTAACCTGAATCCTTCTCAAGGGGTAATGAATTATTGCCTCAGACCCTAAATAAAGTTTCTAGTAAATATGCACTGAATGCTTATTGAATGATGAATAAATGAATGAATGAATTAATGAGTGAAAGGTTGCCTGATTTCATAAGAATTACTGTTTTATTGTTATTTTAGGAGAAAACAAATGACTGTTAACCTTAATTTCTACAACTTGGAGCTATATACGAATAAATCAAAATGAAATATTTAGCTTGATAAAAGGATACAGTTTGAAAAACGGATCGATCATGTGATGAGAATAGGGAATCAGGACCTTAATTAATTTCTATGATACAGATGTTAGAAGAAACTAACTAAAAGAAAAGAAATGGTAGAGCTTTTAGAAAAGTAAAAGTTGAGTTCTCTTTTCCTAGTAACATCCCACAAAATATTTATTTTCAGCAAAGAACACCAATTTCTTGGGATTTCCATGGTCTTTAAAAACAACAACTAGCACCTTATAATTAGCAGCAAAGAGTCTGTGTACTGAGTTATTACAATGTACAATCATTCCACTAGGTGAATACCACCGTGTGGTGTGAGGCGGGAATAATTAGACACCAGATGGTGATATCAACTCCAATAGAGAATGCCTATGCATTATGCATGAGCAGTGACTTTATTGTTGTTTTTCTCCATTTGGTACCATTATGCTGCTCTTGGACCTCAGTCAGTGTCTCAAAAAAATAAAATCTCTTTGGATTTGAAATGTTTCTGTTCTGAACAATTTGTAACATCACTTTATCATATTCTGATCAGTTATCTCCCTACTCAACTTGCAGAATTTCTAAAAGCATATTATTTTCTGGCAGTACCATAGAACTGAGCTTTTCTATTATACAGAGCATCTGAGCTTACTGGGTATAATTTTATGTTTCTGCCAGCAGTATAAAGTTTAAGATTAGTATCTTTAAAAATTGAATCTGATTTTTAATGATTGTAGAGTCACATTTCTGTGCTAAGGTACTTATAAAATGTCATTTGCAGCTATGTGATTAATCATTTTATGTCTTTTGACCAGCAAAAATATCTTTTGTTTTCATTATAGATGTAACGAATTTGAAAGTAAAAAAGAGCTAAAATATACAGTGATTATATAGTAGATTTCATTAATATTATTAATCCCTCAATGAAGAGTTCAACAAAATGGTTGTTTATCTTGATTCATTTTGGAAAATGGCAGCATTTCAGGAAGTTCCAAAATACTGTACAGATTCCAAGGTCATGTTGCCTTCTAATGTTCAGCCTCCTAGTGATTGATTGTTGACTCTTAATCCTTGAAATAAGGCAGTTAGTGCTAAATAAGATTTTTAATAAATAGTACGAGTAGATTATATAGCTATAGCAGGCAAGATTTGATCAGAGAAACATAACCATTAGGGAAGATATAATGTGAACTTATTATATGGGCTTTACCATATGTTATTTGAGAACTGGTTACACAATTTATGCTCATCTGTGGTGAATCTGAGGTCAGCAGGGCAAACAGCTGGGAAGGTAAGGACATGAAGTAGAGGAGAATAAGCGAAAACTGGAATCCATGAAAAAGAGCTGGGACTCTGACTCGTCACTGCTTCCAAAACTCCAACTTCAGTGATGCCAGGGGCTTGCAGGAGAATGTATGCCCTTCATCATCTTGCTAAACTTGCATGTGGCTCGAGACCCAAAGAAGCTGAAGGGGGAAATCTGGCAAAAGGTAGAGATACCGCAGGCCCAGCTTCTGCTCACATGGACAAAGTGAGCTAACATATCAGCAGCAAAGTTTGTGGCCTGCAGTAGTGCCTGGAACATGTTTTTCTAATACGTTTTTTTGTCTTTTTTTTTTTAAATTTTAGAATAGATTTACATTTACAGAAAAGTTGTGAAGATAGTATGAGACTTCCTGTTGTTCGGAAAGGCAGTCTCATGAGCACGGTCTTTAGTCTTTTGCTCAGCCACCCAAGAATAGGTCTTAGGCCTTAACCATCCTCACCCAGAGAAAAAGAGCCCACAATCAGCACCTTGTGAGGGAATATCTCTTCCTGTTTCAAGCGTAATGAATGTTCCTTTCTTCGTGTATATCAATGGTCCTGAGGCATGCTCCAATTCTCAGTATTTGAAGGTGGAGACGTGGGGATCTTGTAAATGCACTAGAGAGGTGTACAGAGGCCAACGGCCATGCGTCTGCTGCTAGAGGCACCCACTGGCCACGAAGGAGTGGCAAACACTAGTGGCACTGATCGTGCTCTGTCTCTTCTCTATGTGACTGAAAGTGCTGTCCCATCTAGTGCTTGTCTGTGTTGCATTTTCCTTGGCGACTCAAATACCAAGATGCAGTGGGCAGAAGCGTTTGGACTTCTACCTGTGCTATCTGGTGTTGTGATGATCTTTGCTGTCCTCCATGGAGCTGGAGTCTTCCCCTGGCATTGGTTACCATGCACTGCATTCTGCTCAGCGGTTCCCAGATAGTCCATACCCAGTTTCCTCTGCTGTTAACATCTTGCGTTACTATGGTATGTATATTACAATTGATGTGCTAATAGTAATATATTATTAACTAAAGCCCATTTGCAAGTTTTCTTAATTATTATTATTATTATTAGTAGTAGTAGTAGTAGTAGTAGTAGTAGTAGTAATAGTAGTATTTCAACATCTCATCCAGGACACCACATTACACTTAGTCATCATGTCTCCTTAGGCTCTTTTTGGCTATAACAGTTTCTTGGACTTGCCTTAGTTTTATATACCTTGACAGTATTGAAAAGCACTGTTGAGGTATTTTATAAAATGTCTCTCAATTGGGATTTGTCTGATGATTTTCTCATAATTAGACTGGAATAAAAAAAACCACATCTTAAAAATCATTGCTCATCTTACCACCAACCCATTATTCCCAGTAACATTTTGGAAATGACTTTCTTTTAATATCTATAATTTGGAAAGTTGTTATAATATTTCTCTTCCTTTCTGCAACATTATTTTATTAGTTTTTTTGCCATGCCATCAGGATGCTTTGTCGCATAATATTCCTTCATGTATGTATCATATACTTAGGAAGTAGTTTTGGCTACTGTAACAACAGAAGCCAAAAACAACAGTAGTTTAAATAAGATAGGCCTATTCTTCATATAAAAGTCTCAGAGGTAGGTGGTATCAAGGAATTTTCAAAATCATCAGTGATCAAGATCCATTTACTTTGATGCTGTGCCATCCATGCCTAGCTCATGGATAAGGATGACCCGGCTCATTCTATCAAGCCTACATTATAGCAAAGAGAGAGGAGTAGTGGAGGGATGACTATCCTTCATTACAAGGCCAGAGATGTTGCACATTTATTTTCTGCTTACATTGAATTGGCTTGAATTTAGTCATATAACCACTCTAGTGGAAAGAAAGCTTTAGATTACAATATTTATAATAGGTGGTTATACGTGTATATTAATTAACATTTGAGGGCTGCTTTAATAAAGGAAATAGGAGATAATGTATCATTAGACAATATTAGCAGTACCAGCATAGATTTTTTTTTATTCTACTCTTGGCCATCTATCTATCTATCTATCTATCTATCTATCTATCTATCTATCTATATTAGCTGCTGTTAGTGATGCTGTATTGATCACCCTTAAAATATCTCTATCTACATTTTTTATTTTCTACAAAAATATCAAGGGAATTAATTATTTTAGGGGCCATGATAAATATTGCTAAATTGCTTTCTAAAATTATGGGTCAAGTTGACATCCTAGTTGCAGTGTATAAGAATGCCTACAATATTATTTTAATTCTCAAATTACTTTTGTTAATCTAACAGATTAAACATATCTAGTCATTGATTTAATTTGCATTTTTATAATTACTCAAGAGTTTGCACATTATTTTTCATTTATAGCCATTTGATTTTCCTATTTTTAAATGCTTTCCTTATTGTTCTTATGGGATTTTTAAGTTGATTTGTAAATGCCCTTATGTGTGTAACTGTGGGAATATATGTGTAACATACTCACATATTGGTATAACTTTCTGGAAGTCAATTTATCAACATTTAACAGGAGATTATGATAATCACATGGTATGACCCATTATTATATCCAATTCTAGCATTTTATTCAAAAACAAATCATAAGAACTATTCATGAAACTTTGTGTACAGTATTGTTAACAAATTCAGACTATTAAAATTCTTATGTTAATAGTAGAAAAATGAATAAATTATAGAACATCTATATTGGTTGACTATGCAGCCATTAAAATATTTTCAAAGATTAATTAATATAGTAGAGACATACTTATGATTCATGTCAAATGAAATTGAATTAGAACTACAAGAGTGAGACATAATGTGCAGTATTTCTTAAACTTATTTTAATATAAAATTTCTTTTCTCCTACAATAGTTTAAGGGCTAGTGTTACGCACACTTTGGTAAATAACCTTCTTCATTGAGATCCTTTAATAAGGACCTTAATGTTATTAAGGACCTTTGTTATCACAGCAGTGGCAATTGAAGAAAGACTCAAAAAAGTTTGAGTTGTTGGTATACACAGGGAACTGTTAATATCTTAGTAGACTGTATTGGTGAAGGAAAAGTCAAGGCTGTGTTTCATAGCCATGAATATGCTACTATGCTTTCCCTTCATTTAGTTCTTCCTAACATATTTATATTTTGAATTCCTATGGTAGGGTTATTTAAGTCCTCTCCTACCTATTTTAGAATTAACTGTCCATATTCAGGTTTAAAAATTAAAACATAAGAAGACTAAGTTACTCTTCTGGAGTTAACTCTAGATGCTATCTGGCATTTAGAAAATTGAAGACAGAAAATAAACTTATTCAGTTTTTAAATTGAAGACACAATCGAAAAATTTTCCCTTTTTTGTGATATAAAGATTTTGATGTTATTAAAATATTGTTTTCACTTTTAAAATCATAGTATGGAGTGCTGATATGCTGAATACTTAAAATAATTTCACTCAAAAATATTTTTTCATATCTGTGGACTGCCTTTCAAAGTGCTAGAATGTCAAGTCTAAACAAAATTCAAAAAATTTAGGCCAAATCTATGCCTAATGGCAAGAAGAAAGTGAGTTCACATCGCCTAAAGACTGTTTTTCATCAGGAAAGTTATTGCCCAGAAATTATAAAAACTAAAGAAATTCTTAGTGACCAAATATTTGACATTTGATAACTGATATTTATTATTTTCTAATTTTAATAATCAATTATCTAAGTTAAAATGCTTTGCAGAATGTAAGTGTGCATGTGTGTGTGTGAATTCAGATATACAGATGCAGGAAAAAGGAAACCCTCTTGCTCCTAATAGGCAAACAATTGCTCCTATGTAAATAAAATGCTTTACAGAATCTATAATCTATATTCCGAAGAATGAATTATGCTATTAATGACAAATATTAAAAGGAAATAAATTAGAATTTCTAGTATCATCTGCTAGTAATTGCAAAGTCCATTATTGACATAATGAACTTGCTAAAATAATGCTTAACTGAAATTGATGATATTAACAATTATTATGTAACATTTAAAATGACACTGCTCCGTTTTTTACTTTATCTACTCAAGCTAAAACCCACAACTCATAGCAAAAAATGTTTGTTTGTTCTTTTTCAAAATATTCCATTTTTCAAATTAATGAGCTTTTGCAATAGTAATGTTCAGAGAGGAAAAAGTGTCCCCATAGAGTAAAACCACCAAAATGTATTAATCTGTAGAAGGGCATTTAATGTCCATTTACGTATGTACCTATGAACTTATATTTTTCCATGCTGTATAATTTTCTGCCTTAAACACAGTATAGAACCAATGAAAAAAAACCTGACCTAGTCAATTCTTAGAGATTTTCATGTATTTTATAAAGTTTGAATGGATTTGGTAGGAGATGAAAGATGAAGAGACAATATTCTCACTTTATTTTGAGTGGTTAAATATTTTACTTTTAATCTGTTTATTTTAATTATTGCAAAGAGTTAAGTATGTATGTACATGTATTTATATTTCTTCCTAAAAATTCCTTTTTGTCCATCTTCCAGCCTTAACTTTCCTGGTGCCCATAAACTGTAGGCAGGTGGCAGTCACTTCTAGAATTTTACAAAATACACCATAATCATATAAACTTTGGTCCATGGAACGTTAACTTAGATTATGTGTGAACATGTCTAACGAGAGAATATTTACTACCGTATTTGCCGGCGTATAAGACGATTTTTTGGCCCTGAAAAATATGCCTCCAAGTGGGGGGTCGTCTTATACGCCAGGTACACTTCAGATAGACTGCCCATAGTGCTTGCCCTGTGCCATAGTGGCCTCCCGATGCCCGCCCACTTCATTCCACATACCGTTCAGGCATCAGCAGCGCTGCTGGGTGTATGCTCGGCTGTTATGCGATTTTACCACACTCGCAAAATCGCACACAGCCGACCATATAACAAACTCTGTATTTTGAGTGGAAATGTTAGGGGGTCGTCTTATACGCCGAGTCGTCTTATACGCCGGCAAATACGGTAACCTCGATGGAGACTATTATTCTTTAAATTCCTATGATTTATATTATTGATGTTTAAATAATATATAAACAATTGGACAGATTATCAGACAAAACTGTGGCTTGCTGAATAAACATATATGCTGCAGTATGGTGATAGAGGTGGATTAAAACAGAAAGAGCACATAACAAAATAAAAAATAATCATTCTAGTCAGATGACTTAAAATTGACTTGATGGACAATCTATTTCAAGTCAAAAAGTCATGTAAGGCAATCTAAATCAGAGATACAGGGTACGAGTGAATGGAGCCCTGGATAAGCTGGACTTCTTTTGCTGCAACACTGTAGGCTTATCATGTGAATTTAGATGTATGCACTTTTATCTCATGATAGGGTCAGGTAAGTTTTATTTTACTCTACCATGATTGTACATCCCTTTTTATTGTGATTTTATGTGCTTAACCTGGAACTTTTATTACACAGTTAAGAGTGTTTGCCTTTGAGATAAAGTAAAAGTACCTCCAACCACACTATTATTTTTTAAATAATTGCAAATGTAAGAATTACTGCTCTATGTAAATTGTAAAAAAATTTAAACAAGACGATGATTCTATAAAGAAGATGATATTCCTAATATGCCAGATTATAGATATGCAAAGTTAGATTGAGTCATTTTTATCTGGTGATACAAAGGAAATAGTATTTAAAAAAAAAAGAAAAAATGGAGTATTTATTCATTTGATTTATAGGAAGGTATGAATTTATGAAGGTATTTATAGAAATTTCTAATATGGTATTATCATTTTGAAACTGTTGCTATAAATTTTTTGGAGAGGTTGTTATTTCTTTATTTACTTGTGTTTATTTATTGATATGATATTTTCCAAAACAATGAAAGGTTTGAATATTCATCACAGCCATGCTTGCTTTAAACACTTCTAAGTTGTGAAGCACTACCAACACTAAAATAATAATTGGGGTGCTTAGTAAACTACAGTAATTAGAACTTTCTCTTCACATTGCATAACTTTTCAGAGCAACCAAAGGGAAAAAAAAAGAAACAGAAAATACCCTTCCAGATGTCCTTATTATTCAGAAAGTTATATACTATATTTAATTTGCTGGTAGTTTGCTGAACAAAAAAAGGAAATTAGGCTCTAAGCAGTAGTTTATCCACTTAAAAAACATTCTAATTTTGTAGTGCGTCTCAGAGGCTTTAACTCCTGAACTGAGACTACTTAATGTAGAGCTTATATTATAAATACAATAGAATATTCTCAGAAATTCACTAGATTCAACTGTTTTTTATATAAGAAAAAGGGTGCATTGATATACATTTAAATGTTATAAACACTTTTTACAAAATGACACAAAATTTGAAACTGGAGGGTTTTGTTTTTGTTTTTGAGAATTGTGACATACAAACAAGATCATTTTTTGTAAATCCAAATCACATCTCAAAAAAATACTTGCTCTTTATAAAAAAAATAATAGAGCATTTCAAGAAAATATTTGCCATCATGGGAAATGAAACAGAAATCATAGAAAATATTAACTTTCTACACATTTTGCCAGATTAATTTTTTTTACTATACCCTATTTAATAACATTATGCAAAATGTAAAATTTATTCTTTTCTTTCAATTATTACAAGCAATAATAACTTAACAAATACAATTTTATTTTGTTTAGTTTCTTCAAACTTCTAGCATTGATTGATAATTGATGTTGCTGCTGTGGTTGAAACACACTCTGACACCCCTTGCCTATAGGGTAAAGTCCATATTACTTGATATGAGATCCAAGTATTCCCAAAGAACCCCTTCTGCCAAACACTGCATTTCTCTCCCACTGTGCCCTAATTGATCTTAGGGAGAAACCAGGAACCTCCGTTATTTTACAGTTGGGGGCCTTGCATCCAGAGAATGACTTGTCCAATGAAACACATTTAATTACAGGAAAAGCATGAAGCACAACTCAAGTGTTTTGGAGGCAGGTCTAGCTCTGTATCAATGCAAAACCCTGACTCATTTAAGTAAGAAAAAAAGAAAATGGGGGAAAACATTACCCTTTTCTTGCTGTCCTTAAAATTAAATATTTAGAGGAAACCACCAAAATGAAATTTTAATTAGTTATCAGAAAATTTATTTTGATAAAACTAGCAAATTCTGACTATGTTTTCTTTTAGATAATGTCTATGAAGTGGTTTTTCTATGATTCATCATCAACACTTCAGTAGAAATCCAGCTTATATAATGAAAGCTCATGTATAGAACAGTTGCCTATCTATGAATCATGTTACTATGGCAATCGTTATTTTAGTTTACATCAATATTATCTTGTTTTTTTCCTGACACTGTAATTTTTGGAATTTTTATTATAATATTTGTTCTACTTCAGGAGTAGCTAAATCCCTTTTCCCTCTAAAAAAGATCTTTTTAGCCGAAAATACCAATGTGTTCCACAGAGTTGCTAAAAATTTGCAATGTGTTGGGAATGAAACATCTACTTTGAAGTTTTTTAGTATGCAATTTATTGAACAGCTTGACAGCCACTTATTGAGACTGATTGCATTATTCTTTCTTTTTTTTAACTATGTGGCAAAATGTGTTTTTTTAAAAACTTGAAAAATAAAAGGATGGAATACAATTATAGGTTTACCATACTAGACAGAGAGGTAGACTCCACAGATGGATGTCATTTAGCATTAAGTGACACTAAGTTGCAGTATACTGTTTACAGAAAGATGGCTGACAATTCAGGTTGTCACACAGATGCTTCACTCAGTAGTATGCATGATAATTTTGAAGATGCCATCCTATTTGCACAGATTACTAAGCCATATTGATAAATATATGGTGCACGGGATTGGAAGTCAAAATTGGATTTTTTTTTCCTGTTCGTTGCTGCCTGACATTCTTGACTCCAAGACTCATTCATTCATTTCTAGGAATTTCATTTGGGTAGGAAAATGCTTAGTGTTTATAGGGCTAATTTGAATAGCTTAAATCTTTTGGCTGTTTAATGACTTAAAAAAATTAGAAAGTAATATTCAGGTTAATCACCCAAGTTGTACTTAACTATACAACCAAAGAATAACTAGTAGCCTTGTATGTATTGTGGTAGACTCTGCATACATTGATTGCATCCTACAAGGCTATCTCCACATGGGTCTTAGAAACACTCTACAGCAGTGCAAATTCCAAAACAAAGTGGGAAAGAACATCTGCTGAGGGGTTTATGTAATTTTCCAGTCAATTTGTTCTGTCAAGAAGATAAAGCATTGCATTCCTTTGAAGAAACCAGTAGCATTGGTAGGGTGGGGGTGGAGCTTAAAAGATTGTACAAATTGATGAAAACATCTCTATATTTAAAACAATTCTATCACACAGAGAAAAATGTTAATGCTGCTTTAGTCTTCTACTGAATTTCTCCTGTTTTGATATTTCTGATACAAAAGTACAGTATTTCCCAAGAACATGTATTTTTTCATGACACTGCAAAACTACTTGGTAATGCAGTTTTAAGATATTAACTGAGTTTATGCAAAAATGTTACTGTAGATAGTGTCAATATCATTGATCAAGTACCAAAGTTTTTTCTACTTTTGAGTCAACTTATAAAAATTAATGTCAGTGTATATGCTTTGCATTTTTCTTTACTAAAACAATTATTAAATTAACAGAATGAAACGTAATTTTTCCTGAAGCTTTTAGTGTATATCTTAATTTTTAAATATTTTTTTTATTTTTCAGTTACAGTTGAAAAACAATATTATATCATTTTCAGGTGTACATCATAGTGATTAGACACTTATATAACTTACAAGGTGATCAACCTGATAAATCTAATACCCATCTGACACTGTAAATACTTATTACAATGTTATTGACTATATCCCTTATACTACATTTTACATTCTATGACTATTTTATAACTACCAATTTGTACTTCTTAAACCCTTACCCTTTTTAAACCTTCCTCCCAACCCACCTCCCATTTGGCAGCCCTCAAAATGTTATCTGTATGAATTTGATTCGGTTTTGTTTGTTTGTTTTGTTCTTTAGATCTTATAAATAAACAAAATCATATGACTTTTGTCTCTCTCGCTCTGACATACGCCCCTTAGCATAATATCATCTAGGTCCATCCATGTTGTTGCAAATGGCAAGATTTCATTATTTTTTTATGGCTGAGTAATATTTCACTGTATATATGTACCATCTTTTTTTATCCACTCATCTGTTGATGGAAACCCAGGGTGCCTCCATATCTTGTCTATTGTAAATAATACTACAATGAACATATGGATGTATATATCCTGTTGAAGTAGTGTTTGGGGATTCTTTGGATACCTAGAAATGGAAAAACTGAGTTCTTCTTTTGTCTCTTCTTATAGCCTTTTTTTTTAAATACATTAAAAAATTTTTATAGCCTTTGTTTTAAGGCCTATTTTGTCTGGAACAGGTATTGTTACTACAGCTTTTCTTTCTTTCTTTCTTCCTTTCTTTCTTTCTTTCTTTCTTTCTTTCTTTCTTTCTTTCTTTCTTTCTTTCTTTCTTTCTTTCTTTCTTTTTTTCTGTTTTCCATTTTCATGAAATATCTTTTTCCATCCCTTTACTTTCAATCTGTGTGTATCTTTCAATTTGATGTGAGTGTCTTGTAGGCAGCATAAGGGTCTTGTTTTCTTATCCATTCAGCCACACTATCTTTTGATTGGAGCACTTAAACCATTTACATTTAAAGTAATTGTTGATAGATATGTAGTTATTGCCATTTTATTATTCACATTTTTTATTTATTTTAAAATTTTATTTATTTGTCTTGATGAGGTTCCTCTAACATCCCTTGTAATACTGGTTTGGTGGTGATGAACTTATTTTATTTACTTATTATCTCTTGTCTGATAACCTCTTTATCTGTCCTTTTTTTTTTTTTTTTTAAAGATTTTTTTATTGGGGAATTGGGGGAAGGGGAACAGACAAGTTGCTGTTGTTTTGTTCTTCAATCTAGTTGTGGAGGACATTGCTTCACTGGCCCAAGCTGGCACCATCATTGCGCTCTTCTGGGGCAAGGCAGATCAGTCACCGGCTTCTGGATGGCCGCTCACTGCGGCTGCTGGCCGCTCACGCTGGCTGCTGGCCGCTCACGCTGGCTGCTGGCTACATACGGTAGCCCATGGCAACCCACTGCCACAGGGGCTGCAGCCTACGCCGTCGCCGGCGACTCACAGCTGCCCAGCTGCAGGATGAGCTGTTGTTCAGCATCTTAGCTGTGGAGCGCAGTGTCACTGGCCCTCATATGTGGGATCCGAACCGGGGCCCTCTGGCATCCCAAGCCAGTTCTTAACCATCGCGCCACTCGGCTGGCCCTGTCCTTTGATATTAAATGATAGATTCTCTAGGTGGAGTAATCTTGTTATAGGTCATTGCTTTTCATCACTTTGAATATTTTGTGCCAATCCCTTCTGGCCTGCAAAGTTTCTGTTGAGAAATCAGCTGACAGTCTTATGGGAGCTTTCCTGTAGGTAGCCAACTGTTTTTCTCTTACTGCTTTTAAGATTCTTTCTTTGTCTTTAAGCTTTGGCATTTTAATTATGATGTATCTTGGTGTGGGTCTCTTTGGGTTCATCTTGTTTGTGAACATGTGAACTTCCTGGGCTTGTATGTCTATTTCATTCACTAAGTTAGGGAAGTTGTCTGTCCTTATTTTTTCAAATAGGTTCTCTATTCTCCTTCTGGTACCCATATGATGTGAATGTTGGTATGCTCGATGTTGTCCCAGAGGTCCCTTACACTATCCTCATTTTCTTTGGATTCTTTTTTTTCTGCTGTTCTGATTGGGTCTTTTCTGTTACCTTATTTTCTCAATTGCTGATTCGATCCTCTGCTTTACTAAGCTACTACTGTTGATTTCTTCTATTGTATTCTTCATTTCAGTTATTGTAGTCTTTATTTCTGACCAGTTCTTGTTATGCTTTCTATCTCCATTTTTATGTTTTTCCATCTCTTTGCTGAAGTTCTCCCTGAGATCACTGAACAACCTTAAAACCAGTTTTAGAACTCTACATTTGGTAAATTGCTTGTCTCCGTTGATTTAGTTCTTTTTCTGGAGCTTTGTTCTGTTCTTTAATTTGGGACATATTTCTTTGTCATCCCATTTTTTTCTGTCTCCCTGTGTTTGTTTCTATATATTAGGTAGGGCTGCTATGTGTCCTGGTTTTAGTAGAGTGGCCTTGTGTAGTAGGTATCCTTTGGGACACAGTGATGCTGTCTCCCTGGTCACCAAAGCCAGGTGCTGAGGGTGTGCTCCCTGTGTGGGTTGTGAGTGCCCTCCTATTGTAGGTGAGCCTTGGTTGCTTTTGCTCGTCAATGGGAGAGATTCACCCTTGCACTGATTTGTTGTGAGGACTGGCTGAAACTACGGTGGAGGCACTGTTGTGTAAATTCCTATTGAGCAGGATTCACTGTAGCGGGGATCTTGTGCTTTCTCAGTCTGCCCTTTGGATGTGTTGTCTGCAGAGGCAGCTGGATGGTGTTCTGGATGGGTCCAAAGCTATCCACCAGGACTGCTGGCCCTGGAACCTTCTGGGAGGGGCCCCATCTCAGGCCAAGTTAAGCCTGTGCCCTGCCCAGAGCTACCTGAGATGAGCCACAAAGCAACTGGGGTTGGAGGTGCCTAGGAGAGGCAAAGCTATGAAACAAGATTAGTTGCTGCTACTTCCAGGCTTAGGGCTGCTCAGCAAGAGCTACAGTGTTCACTGAGGCCAGACACTGCTCTTTTGGGGTTTCTGGACCTTTGAGAGAGTTTAGGAAGGCCCACAACTTAAGCCAAGACTGGCTATTGTATGGAAAAGCCATTATAAGTGGCTCGGATGGGCCCACAAGATGGGTGAAACAGGGTCTCAGGGAATCATCAAGGTATGTGGACAGTGTTAGTCAGGTTGATGGAGAGTCAGATATGGTCTCAACAAAGAAACATGGCTTCTGCCAGCTTCCTTGTCTGAGAGAAAGCTGCCCCTCCAGTCCTCAGCCTGAAGTCAGACAATTCAATTCCTTCCAGTATGTCCCTGGTGCTTTTCAAGCTGCTGTCCCAGTGCTGGAGCTCAGAGTGAGTGAGTATATTAGCAAGTAAGTCCTTACGTAGGTCCTTTAAGAGGAATGCCTGAAACTACAGCTGCCTTCCTTCTCACTTAGCCATAATCTCCGCTGGATTTCACAGAAGTTGTGGGGACTTCTTTTACCAGCACTGGAACCCTGGGATGGGGAGCCTGGTATGGGGATGGGACACCTCACTCCTCAGGGAGGACCTCCACAGCCAAGATATTCCTCCCAATTTCTAACTGCCACACGTGTGTGGCAGCAGACCATACCCTGTGTCTGCCCCTCCCACTAGTCTCATGGCTTCTTCTGTATATTGTTAGTTGTAGGACTTTTGTTCAGCCTAGACTTCAGATGATTCTCAGTGATGGTTTTCCATAGTTTAACTGTAATTTTGATGTGGTCGGAAGAGGATGCAAGCACAGTGTTTACCTACTCCATGCTCTTGACCGGGAACAAAAGATATGTAATTTATTTTGATATCTTTTAGTCTTCACAAACTGCATGAGGATATTTTACGATTATCATAAATAATACTAAGGAACAGAAGTTTTTTTTCACACTGTAACTTTTATCTATTCTTTTAACAAACATGTTACTATAGTGTAGTGGAGAAGGAAAGACGATAAAGAATGGCTGCTATTGGAATACATTGTTCCTCTTATTAACATGAAGGATTTATGCAAAACATTAAGAGAAGAACAATCTCTACCTGTTGAAAAACTTTACTGCAACCATTCTCCCTATATATTTTATTAAGAGAGATCTAAATAATCATAGCATGTACTATTTTGTTTTAGCTGACATAGACATAGAACTTCTGAAAATATAGTTTCCTATTATTTTGAAAGTTTTGTATTCTAAATAGTTATGAGATACCATTCTCTAATTATCTTGTAAATTTCACGAGTGCCTTTTAAACCAAAGTTAAGACTACTTGATAAATAATGAATTTGAAGTTGCAATAACTATTAGAACTATTAGAAATGTCTAATATTGTGACATTACAATATCACAAGCTTATTCTAGAAAGTTGAACATTTCTGGATTTTACACATGTCCACAAATGTTTGTATTAACTTCTCTAAGTTTTCACCATTTCCTTTGCTTATATAAGACTCATTAATTGTACTTATGCATAAAATAATTTCCTGTTTCAAAAAATATATATTTTCAATATTGTCAAGAATAATAGAACAAGTATCTACTGGAATTGGCTTGGAAAGGACTCTAATTTTTCTTATATGAGTCTAGCCCAACAACGATAAGTATTATATGTATTCACAGCTGCCCTTCTTATGAGAATTAAAAATTCAGATTGGAAAATGTATTTCATGGAAAGGGAGCATATTTATCAGTGTGTGCAGTGTTCATCATATGAGTGGCAGGAATGTGTGCCCTGTTGGGTGACTGATGCAAGCTGTGGTGGAACCACTGGTGCCCTTGCCAGTCATCTGGAAAAGATCACCAATCAAGAGCTGGCCTTTACTGTGACACATCCACAATATCACATGTCAAAGGCAAGGAACAATCAGTATTTTTTGTAAATTAGGGAAGCAAAGTTACAGGGAAAAGAACAAAGCTATTTTATTTCTCTATCAAAATATTAAGAATATACTCATAGTCTTCGTCACTTTTCTACTCCCCTCCCTTTATCTAATTTCTTGAATCTATTCTCTTAATTCAATGTTTCTAAACTTCAGTTATTCATATATCAGCAGCACGATTTATGTCACATTTAAGCATTACATATAGTTGTAAACCAAGTCATATTTTTACTTAAATAAATGATAAAATTATTTATGTCATTATAGATAAAATTTTAGAATCACTTTTCATTCATGTGAAGCAAATAGTTTACTTTTTTCTATATAATGAACTTTTAAAAAGACACATTCAATAAGTAGATTTAGAAGTAAATTCACATGCTATGCTTTTGGAAGTCATTACTGTTAGCCCCCACAATAATGTGTAAAGGCATTTTGTTTTTTTTCTGGACAATATTAAAACATGTTTTCCCAAATCCATTAATCCTATAATCTCATTATACTCATACTTATACTTATTTACGGATACAAGAACCCTCATTATAATGAAAAGATTTGTAAAGAAAAGTAAAGAAGAGATTTGCCCAACTTAATTAAACTGGATATTCCCTATGTTACATACATGTGCATGTGAACACACACACACATACACACATACACATACCCATGCACTTAAATTTAAATTGCATATATATGAAATACACCTGTGCTCACTCTCTAGCCACTGTCAGTCCTAGACCGCTTGCTATGACTCATTTGTGGCACTATATTTTGTATTACTTTTGAGCCTCTCCTGCTAAATTTTTCTGTGTACAGTTAGAACTGGTACTTTGAACTAAGTGTTTCTAGCTAAATTCCAGGATAAACCTTAGATCTTTATTCAATTTCTTTCACAATTTGCTATCATAGAAAATCCCTCACTAAAATAATCTTGGTTCAGTGTTGCTTCTAGAATAAACAATTTCAGTACAGTCTATATGGTGTGAGATTCCCACTATATTTCAGTCAGATACTGTAAACATGATCAGAATCCTTGAGAATGGGGCAGATAAGGAGAAAGGGAACACCTGTGACAAAGCATTATATGTAGCCCAGAGAACAGTAACACAAATACCTCTCCTTTGATAACACTTGTAATGATGTTTAGCTTTACAAAACAGTTCATTTCACGAAGATTAAAGAATTAGAAATAAGTCATCATCATATAATCACTTGCTAACATTTTTTTAATTCTATGCTTCTCATTATAATCAACAATTTAAAACATTCATTCCCACAAACACTCCCTGAATTTGATCCTATAATTATATACATTTTATAGATGGAGAAACGAAAACACAGAAAAGTAACATATTCAAGGTCCTACAGACAGTGATTGGTAGACTCCAGAGATAGTCTGATGTCAGTGCCTGAAATTTTCACCTCTCTATAGTCCATATTCCATTATCCATAAATAAACACTATTTATATTCAGACATATCTATTTTCATTCTTTATTTAAAACAAGGGTATATATACACATAAATCTCATAAAATTAAGATTATACTATACACTACATGTTATATATATTTTACAGACATTATTTCCTTGATGGTTTTATCAT
This sequence comes from Hipposideros larvatus, assembly GCA_031876335.1. Taxonomy (NCBI): domain Eukaryota; kingdom Metazoa; phylum Chordata; class Mammalia; order Chiroptera; family Hipposideridae; genus Hipposideros; species Hipposideros larvatus. The sequence continues at coordinate 172,429,063 of CM063088.1, read as the reverse complement.
ATACATTTTCACAAGAAATTAAATGTTTGTTTTATGGACCATATAGTAATTATAATATGTAAGGATTTATAACAGTTTCCAAATTTTCTCAGTTTATGGGGCTCTTAGTGTCTCAGTATTTGTTTTTCACAGCACCTCTAGGGAAAAAATAAATGGTTTTCTTTATTAAGAAGTTAGAAGCAAGCACCTTAATAAGTATTTATATGCTAATAATATTATCCTTAATAAGCATTTATACCCTTGATATATAACATTATTATCCTTAAGATGCATTATATACTAATTCCATTTGAAAAGGAATGCACATAAGATATAGAAAAAAATATTTTTCTTTAAATCACCACAATCACTTACAAATGGCATATCTGCACCTATAGGGTACTGCCTGCTCCTCAACCTTGGACTATATTGGACACCATCATTTTCATTTTCTTTTCCACATTGATTTTAACACACTACTTGCTCTTCTCCCTGGAACTGCCAAAAAACCTAGCTTTGTGATGATACAATGTCTCCGAAAGAATTGTAGTCCATTCTAATGTTGAAACTGTGCACTACACGACACTAGTAAATCATACAGTATTGTGTTTCTCTCTAAAATATAAAAGGTCCCATGGGACCCCTGGGGATTCACTGCAGCACCCCAGATATCTCAGTGTAGAGTTTGTAGACCACAAGCTTATGTGGAAATAACCATCACTAATATGTTTATGGTTTAGGCTTTGTAACTAAGCCAAGGCTCAGGGGATAGTTCATCTTGCTCTATGTTACCTCAGTAGAGGTGGCTCAGATACAACCGGAAGGTCACCTTGAAGATGGCTCACTCATGTAGGAAGTTGGTTCTGGCTTTAGCTGGGAGATTGGGAGGGATGCTTAGGGGAGGACCCCAGTAGTCAGCCACACAGTCCTTTCTGTGTGACTTCCTGGGCTTCCTCACAGCATGGTGGCTATAGTCCAAAAAATAGGAAGTACGAGCTGCTTAAAAAAGCAGGCTCAGAGCTGGCACATATCATTTTCATCATATTCTATTGGTTATAAAAGATACTGGTAGAGTCCAAATGCAGTAAGCTGAAGAATTAGACTGCACTTCTCGGGAGGGAGTAACACATTTTTGGCCACTTTTCATCCACTGTAGTTGGTATGAAACTTATCAAGCAAACACAATCCTGGCAATAGTTTAGGGAGTAAAGTAAAAGTTTACTTAATTTATAATGCAGAGGATTATAGGTGGAACTCACTTTTAATAGTATGATTCTGAGGAGAAAATAATACAGTGTACTTGAATGACAGTGTTTAATTCTAGGTTTCCAGAAAGAGTTTATGCTTATCAATGTAAATTTTTAATACAGTAGCTCCTTTGAACAATTAAATTACCCTATTATACTAGTCAGGGTTCTCCAGAGAATTGGAACCAAAAAGAGATATAAGTATAATTATAAAAAATAAATAAATTGTTTATAAGGAATCAGCTCATGCAATTATGATTCTGAGATGACCCAAGATCTGCAATAGGCAAATTGAAGAAATAGAACTGATAATGTAGTTCCTGTCTGAGTCTGAGTCCAAAGGCAAGGGAAGGGTGATGTCTCATCTTGGAGACAGGCAGAAATGGTGAATTCTCCCTTACTCAGCCTTTTTGTTCTGTGCAGGCCTTCAACTGACTGGATGAGGTCTACCCTGAAGGGTGAGAGCAATCTGCTTTACTGGACTGCAACAATTTAAATGTCAACCTCACCTGAAAACACTCTCACAGACACAGACATGCATACATACTTACATACATACATACATACATACATAAAGTTCACAGCTAATGTAAACGTTATAAAACAATGCAACTAAAAAAATGAAAGTGGAAGAGAAGATCAGACTCACTTCTATTTTCAGAGCTAATATTGGGCTGTATCAGATATACCAACCAATGGGAATGAACGCCCTTTCACCACAGACAACCTGTTTTCCAAAGTAAAAAGGGTTGTATTCCTTCATTTTTTCTCCTCTCTACTATGTAAATGTAAAAAATATATGGATTGCATATTTAATACCTTCTGTGAAAGAGAGAAGACAAGCTGTTCAGCACCCAAGTTCAGGAGCAAAAGTTCTTAACACTCTTGGTATTGTTCTTAAATTTTCCTAAGTAGTGACATGGAAATTAATCTCACAGATGAGCCATGCAGTGATAGTTTCTGTTGTTAACTTTGCTTAAACCATGTGCTTGTTTGTTGCCCAGTCATTGAGCAACATAGATAAAGCATTCTGATTTGGTAGGCCCATTCATAATTAGAATTTCCAGGATAATGTCAACTCCAACTAAATTTCAGCAAAAAATTCTTCATAGTAAATAGTGATTCATTTGCCAGAAGTAACTAAATGTCTTGAGCAGATGAAAACAAGTTTTCACTATAAGCGTTAAATAATGTCTATTGTATTTAACACTGTAACGGTTACTGGGGACCTTAGAGTTACTAGATCTGAGGAAATGAAGACACAATAGACAGTACAGAGTTAGGATCAGGTTCATGGGGAGGTAAAGAGACCAGTTAGTAGGTAGGAGGAAAAAAAAATGAGACTTTTCTAATAAAATTAAAAACAAACAAACAAACAAACAAAAACTTAAAGCAGATTTAAAGTGAATGGAAAGGATCTGTTTGATCCATGGTTAAAGGGTAAGATCCTAAGGAGGGATGTAAACTCCTAAAATGTGGAGATCATTTTTTTTGTTTAACAATATATCCCAAGAGTTGACAAAAGCACCTGACATAAAACGGACACTTAATATTTAAATTTTAAAATAATAAATGAACTAAATAGCTAATCATGTATCGAGGTGCCATTCCTTGCTTTTATTTATTTATTCATTTTTTAGCTGAGCCATCCTGCCACCTGTTGGCAGCTCAGCGGCAGCTCAGCTCGGGCCAGGAATCAAACCGCTGTTGCTCAGAGCTTGCACTCTTGAGCGAGCTCTTAACCAACTGAGCCACTCAGCCAGTCCCCATTTTCTTGCTTTTGTACATGTTGTGAACTCTTCTATGCATTCCTTGGCATGTGTTTTTTAACTTTAGTCATAGTTCCATTAGTTGTATGGAAGTTTTTTTTTTATGTATTTGTTGTTGCTGTTGTTGTTTTACATTTTAATGTAGTTAAATATATCAAACTGTAAGATCATGAATAAGCGTCAAAGCCCCAGCACCAGACTTCCTGGCTGTATCACTTATTAACTGTGTGACCTCAGGTGATTTAATCAACTTCTCTGTGTCTCCATTTTCAGTCAATAATAAACAGAAAATGATAGTATTAACCAATTGAATTATTGTAAGTTTCAAAGGACTTTGTCAATTACAGAAAAGAGGATAGCGTATAGTATGTAGTACGAGATAGCTATTTTAATATTATTTTTCTCTTCACTATCATTTTTATTATGATGACCTCAATGTGACCTCATTTGGAAATAGGGTCTTTGCAGATATAGTTAAGATGAGGTCAGACTGTGTTAGGGTGAGTGGACCCTAAATCCAATGACTGGTCTCCTAAAGAGAAAGAAATTAGAGACACAGAGAGACATGGGTAAGAAGCCCCTCTGACAATGGAGGCAAAGATTATAGCAATGCCTATATAAGGCAAGGAAGGCTCAGGATTGATGGTGAATGCCAAAGGTTATGATAGAGGGATGAAATAAATTATCCCTTAGAGCCTGAAAAGGGAGCATAACCTTCTGAACTGTGAGAAAATACATTTCTGTTGCTTTAAGCCACCCAGTTTCTGTTAATTTGTTACTGCAGCCCTAGGAAGCTATGGTAATACCAGTAGCAGGTATTATTATTTCCTATATACATAAAGAATTCAAAACACAATGAAGCCAATGACTTGCTCAAAGTTACATAATTAGAAAACGATGAAGCTGCAATTCTGGTCTCAGGAAGTTTGACTTAACAGCATGCATTTTAACTACTTTGTAATCTTCATATACTGATACATAGTCATAATACCTGTTTTGTAGTGAATATCTATTGAAATGTCATAATATGCCAAGCACCATTCCAAGTATTAGGAAACCAATAGTAAATAAAACTGAGAAAAACATTCTACATTTGGTCTAGTGAGGGGAGTCAAATAATTAAGTAAAATTATGTACTATTTTTGTTAAATTATATATATATATATATATATATATATATATATATACATATATATATATATAATTTTGTTAAATTAGAATGATGTTAAGAAGAAAATAAAAAAGGTAAGGGAAACGGAGTTCTGATTGGCAGTGTGGGGAATGTGGAATTTTAAGTTGGGAGATCAGGGAAGAGCACTCTTTTTACATGACATTTGTGAGAAATACTGAAAAAGAAGAAGGATTAAGCATGTAAATGTATGGGGTAGAGACTCAGACCAAGCAAAATACAAGTGCAAACATCCTAAGGTACACATACTCTTCAGTAGTTGAAGAATTACCAGGAGGTCACTGTGTTTAGAGTAAGATTTAATGAATAGTAGGAGTTGTGGTTACAAAGGAGTTAAAGGTTTAACCTGGAAAGGTTGGATATTATTTCTACATAGATAGATAGATGATAAATAGACAGGTAGATAGATGATAGATAGACATAATGCAATACCATTGACTATATTTTCTATGCTGTACTTTACATCTTATATATATATATATAATATATATATATATATATATATATATATATATACATTATATATATATATGTGTGTGTGTGTGTGTATGTATATGTGTGTGTATACATATTTAATTATAGTTGACATTCAATACTATTCTACTTCAGCCTCAGATGTATAGTGCCATGGTCAGGCAAAATAAATAACCAAACAAAACAGAAATAGACTCAGATATAAAGGAAAAAACTGATGATTACTAAATGGGAGTGGGGTGAGGGTGGGGGAGAAGGTGAAGGGATTAGAAAGTACAAATTGGTAGTCACAATATAGTCACAGGGATGTGAAATACAGTACGGGGAATATAACCAGTAATGTTGTAAGATTGAGTAGGGTACCAAATGGACACTGGATGTATTAGGGAGACCACTTCATGGACTGCAAGTGAAGTTTGATAGAAGAGACCCACAGGCCAAACTCTGAACTCCTTCAACTTTGAAAGGCTGGGGAGATGGGGAGGACCCAGTAAAGGCGACTAAAACATAGATGCCATCAGTCAGAACATTCCTAGGGCATGTTGATCTGGGAGGCAAGTTTCTTCCCTCACAAGCAAGGGAAAATGGCAACTCAACATAGGTATGAATGAACTTTGCATAACAATTTCTAGTTAGACTTTGTATTTACACTCTATGCATACAACTTGTATTCAGAATTATCACAAGGAGAAAAAAAGTGCTTCTTACAATAATTGTTATTTCTGTTTTCAATAACTTATAGTTCATAAAATTATTTATCATCTTAACAGATTCCATAAAAAATTAACATAACTTTATAAAGATCACTCTGTACATATGGCAAGAATCATAAAGTTGAAGAAATGAATAAATTATAGCATCACCTCTTCCTTTTAACTATTCAACCCATGCTTCTTATCACAGGTGGCTTATTTCAGATGGGGTGACTATAATTAGACTGAATCACTGGTCTTGAATCATTATGCCTTAATATTTAGTCCATATCTTGATACTGGTAGGTATATTAACATCTTATAATAGGCTATGTCCTTTCAATAACAATATGATATTTAATGTTCTTTGACATTTGATTTATCTTTTAAATGTTGAACATGCATGTTCACTTGTGACACTTGTGACAAAGGTCGGAATTGTGGTCTGTGATTATGAAGTATAAGAAATCCAATTGCAGACACAATTAGAGTTATAACCTTGATGTTCTTTGCCTAATTTGGCTACTACACAGACATGTTTCCAATTAACATAGTACTATTTATACCTACTGTATAGAAGTAGTACAAGGAGTACTTCATAGGTTCTGAACTGAGTGCAGTTTTATACATTTTATTAGTGACCTAGAAAAATAAATATATGAGTTAGCCAGCCCTTTAGAGGAGAGGATTATAATTCTAATTGACCTTGACAAGTTGCAGAGTAGGCAGAAATAGTGAAAATCCTGAGGGCCGGTATAAAACAGGAGCTACTATAGGGAAAAACATGATACATACAAGACAGAGAATGACTAATTAGGCATGATTGTGGTAGTAAAAAACCTAAAGATCACAGAGGACACGAATTGAACATAATTCAGCTCAGTAACATTATTTAATAAATTTGGACACGTAATACTGAAATGTACTATAAAAAGCGGGACTATTTTGATGAAAAATTTTAAGATAAAATGTCATCTACCCTTTATATTGGTCAATATAAAGTTAAAACAGAGTGTCAAACTTGGGACAACTGAAATTTAGATAATTTGTGGATAGACCAAAAGATAGAATTATGATTAATTGATTAGAAAATTGGAATTTAAAGAAGCAATCGCTTATTTTAAATGTGTAATTTTAAATGAGAAGTAAAAGACATGATTTGAGAGTTGCCTTGAAGTATACAAGCAGTGATTTTAAGATATGTTAACCAGCTGCTCTTGAACTGCTTTGCAGTCAAAATTCTTGTTAAAATTACAGGAGGGATGATACAAATTGAGGGTAAAAAAAAAAAAATCACAACCTAAAAGAACAAATATAACCTAGCATGGACTGGAAAAGTTTATTTTTAATATTTCACTTTCTGAGACTCAAAGTTTATTTTTAATATTTCACTTTCTGAGACTCAAGCTGATACACAATCAGCTCTGAATAGCAACTACTCGCAAAACCATTTCCTCTCTTAACTCAATCCTAGTCATACACAGTTTAGATTTCATCTGCACAGGTACATATTTTGGTGAGGGCCATTTTTTTTCTTTGAGTTTTTATGGTAATAGTTGATATGAGCAAACAATATATTAAGAATATTAGTATTAATTGATAAAAAAATAATCAGTTGCCCAAAAAAGATGAGTTGAAATTTATCTCCAAGACACAACATTTATTTTGATGTATGAATTATCTAGTTAATCCTTTTCAGGTTCACTTTTCTACTGTTCTACTGTTTAATTTTGATCTCAAGGAAGGCCTATCTTCACATAGAAACAGAATAAATCATTTCACTTACATTATTTAAGTGACAGCCAAGACAATACCTACAAATATCTACTCTATGTTATTATGCTGAATTGCCCTTGTGTTCAAATTTGTCACCATTAAGATCATACCTTAAGGTACTTACTGAGAAGATTTTGTATTTTAAGTGGGCCAAAGGATTGTGTTACCTAAGAGGCATAATGTACTTAGCTAGCTATGCACTTGACCTAATCATTCTCTTCCCGATTAAATGTGTACCTTCCATTGTCCCCTTAGCAACAGCAGTCACAGGGTTTGAAAAGAATAGCTTTATGGAGAGAAATATCTGGTGTATAGTGGGGGGAAAAAGTGAGGTGTATCTTGAGAGCACTGGATTCTGCCCATGTTAAGAGCAAAGAGACCTGGACATACAAACAAATTGGTCATGGCAAGTCTATTAATAGGGATGGAGCTCCTCAAACAGAGCTCTAAAGCATCTGAAAAGTGAACTTGAGAAGTCTTTAGCTGTCCCCTATTTCACTATTTTTCTAAGGGCCAGCCATTCCTATAAATGTGTAACAGACATGGCATGGGTTATCAATGCAGTATTTTATTTTCTTAAAAAACACTGGTAGAGGGGGCCAGCTGAGTGGCTCAGTTGATTAAGAGCACGCTCAAGAGTTTGAGCTCTGAGCAACAGCGGTTCGATTCCCAGCCCTAGCTGAGCAGCCGCTGAGTTGCCGACAGGTGGCAGGATGGCTCAGCTTAAAACAAAACAAAACAAAACAAAACACTGGTAGAACATCAGTTTTTTATCTCCCCATAAAATTTTGAGTGTTTTGGAGAGCTCATGTTTATGAACCCCCCTATGAATTCTAAGGGAAGAAGTCAGTAGAAAATGAGGTGAAAATATGTTTTTGAATAGGCTACTTTGTTCTAGCCTAGCATAGAAACTATGTTAATAGAAGCATATAAATTATTGATATATACTTAGTAAATTGTAACTATATCACTGTTGAGTACTGCAAGCATTCTGGCCTTGTATTTCATTCCAGAGCAATAACATTTCTTTGTCAAAGCATTTGTTAAAAGTAATCAAATCCAAGTTAAATTCAAGGTAAGTTTTGCCTGAATTAGAAAAGGCATTTTATAATCATTTCAGGGTCTTTTAAATAATCCTTAGGAATATCAGCATCTTGATAACTGAATATGTCAAAAACATCATATGCTCAATTTCTCCTGATTATTAATCCTCCTACTACTAGATTTATTGATCTCCTACTCAGTCATTCTTCAAATATTTCATAAACCAAACAGCATGATTTAGGAAGAAATTAAATATTCAGACCAATGGAATTCAATGTATATGTGTGTATTCATTTCTAATTTTTAGCTTATAATTTGCTGTCTTCAAGGAACTTAATGTATATAGGGAAAGCAGATAAATGAAGCAGAAGTTATTCTAGAGAACAGAAAATGTTTGTGGTGTACAACAGGAGTGGCATGAAGTCAAACCAATTAATCACAGAAAACTTCACAGAGGTAGTGTTTACACAGGAGCAACAGTGAAGCTGAACACACCATGCTACTCATTCCGGTCATGACTTGGCTTCTGCTATCTCTTTTGCCTAGAATGTTGTCCTTCCTGTCCATTGTCACCCAGATAACTGCTATTTTTCCATTAAAATTAAGTTCAAGTGGCTTTCCTATATTAACTTAGGTCCCAAATGTTCACATTTCTCTCACTACATGTCTATATCAAGTTTTAATTATCTGTTTATATTGCTGCCTCCTAGACTAGACCTTATCATAGTTCAAAATCTGGTTTATTCATCTTTACTTCCATATAGAAAATAATAAATAGTTTTTAACTAAAACAGGGATAAATGTGAGAACATTTGAGACGACCCAAGTTACAGAAAACCCAGCTCAGACAATTTGCTTGAGCCCAAACGAGAATGCAATGGTTCTTGAAACTAAAGGGCACGGAGCTTCAATGACTGCCTCGTCCAGGAGTAAAATTATATCACTCATATCCACTTTTTCTTTATATTTTATCTCTATGGTCTGCATGTTTACTCTCTCTTTCCCCTTTTTTCCCTCCTACCCTTGTTCTTTGAAATCCTTGCAAACATTTTATTGCATTTCAGAGGTTATAGGTAGATTAACATGATTTTCTCTAGTGCCAGGGTAAAAAATGTTTTAATGTGATTTTTGCCATACACCTACTTTTAAGGTTAGGGGCTTTGTCATCTTCTTAATTGTGGAAAACTATACAAACTGCCTCCCCCTCCCATCCATGAGGAAAAAAGTGATTCTGTCACTAGAATTCATTGGTGGATACTGTGCCAGAAAATAATTGTTAAATATACCACATTTTTTTCTTTGTCTTTATATTCCATTATTAAGCCATTGAAACAAGTAATTACAGCTATTAAGGGAGATGCTATTGATAGCAATCAATAAGTTCTCCAAGGCATAAACAAACAAACAAATGCATAAAACAAAAACTCAAACAGGTATTAAACTTGAAGTATATTTGAGCATTTTTTAAAAAAGGAAACAAGTTTCAAAATAAAATATTTTTAGTTGAAAGTTACCCTAAAGATTTTGGGTTATTCTTTCATTAAATTATTATTAAAACATGGCCACTTTCCATTTGAGAGAATTGAGGGACCAAGGTTTTAAGAGTAACGGAACCCACCATTGTGCTGAGGGAAATAATGATACTGTTTATGGGCCTGTTAAATTTGATAAGACTGTTTACTGGCAAAATATTTGTTCAGTGCCTATTATGGGCTAGGCACTACTATGGGCAAGAATTAGACATAAATTAGTGAACAAGACAGTCAATGTCCCCAATTTCAGAGAATGTGTATTTTAATGTGATTAAGAGATATTTAACCTTATATTCTTAAAGCAGTTTGATAAGTGAGTCTTACCTCAAAGGGGATGTTTGTGCTAGAAATCTATATTTGATAGTCAGTCATATCCTTATTACCTTCCTCAAGTTAAAAATAAATAAAAAAACAACAACAGAATTTATGAAGTCACAGTCCAGTCCCATATCTTACTACCTTCAGTCTCATTTCCCTGAGATGATCTGTTAGGTATTTTTGACCTTCTGCTTGCTGACTCCATAGTTTTAAATATTATGAATATTTCTCTTTTCTTGTTTAATGTAGTCAAGACAATATTATTTCTCTAATATGAAAGATGAGACATTAACTCACTTGTATTATCCCCTGTGACATATAATCATCTACTTCTAAATTAAAAACAGTATCTAATGTCATTGTGTATTATTTAAAAAGAAATACTTTCAAAATCAGAAGAATTTAATTGTTCCTCATTGCTTGCTGAACTTTGTAGAGACACATGATTTTGAAATTCCAGCTCTCCTTTAATACCCATATCATCACTAGAATTCCCCATCACTCCACATAGAACATTTCTCCTGCCAAGTGTTGTTTGGCTGCTGAGCCAATGTTTCCACCTATTCGTTGGCTTCTCCTCCGTTGAGTTTCTACACATTCTTATAGGTCTGGTTCACATGTTCTGTCCTTTGACAAACCTATTATCTCCCAACTAGAAGTCAACTCTCTGACTTTTTAGTCTTTGTAGACTTCCTCAAACATCATTTATAACACTATTACCTGCTTTAGTTTATATTTATTTTGATCTTTCTTAAATTGTAAGTTCCATGGAACCAGGACAAGGTGGTCTACATAATTTTATCACCTAGAGTGGCCTGGTGCAATGTGTCTCACATTTGGTTGGTTAATGAATATTACATTACTATTGAATCAATACAAGTATGACTATTAGGGTCTTCTTAACATTAAAAGATGTTCTCAATTTTTATTTGCTTACAATACTATCTGATAGATAACCACTAGTTCATAATCACTATGTACATTGAATAAAGTTTCAAAAAAATCAAGGAAATGTATTAGCTCTTGAATGCTTGGAGCTATGATCACCAGAACAATTGCACTTTTCTTAATGCTTTAAGTGAAAGACACAAATTTTTGGAACAGTTCCATGTATGTCTCCCATATTTAATCCCAGGGAGGAGCCAATGTAGGTCATTATATAGAGAAAGATAAGATTTTTCTTTTGGGTCAGGAGCCATGTTATTCAACTAGATTTCTTTCACAGGAAGAAAAATAAAAATGAGTTTATACATATATATTTGTTCTTTTTAATATGAAAACATAAAGGCATTACTATTTCTCTTAATTTTAGCAAACTATGAAATAAGAACATGCTATGAAAGACACAATTTAGTTGGAATTGAATAGAAATTTAAAGGAGACAGAGTGAGTAAGGAAAGAGAAAAAGGTTAAAGTGAGAGAAGAACTGAATAAACCAAAAAAGGCAACAGGAGATGCATGGAAGCTCTGGTCTGTGTCTGAGGCTTGGCGTTACCATACCCCGTGGAAATTAAGCATCCGGGATTCCCACCAGTTTCTCAAAGTCACAGGGAGTGCTACAAGAAGGTGGTAATGAGAATGCTGATATTTTTGCAAAGAGGCATGATATATGTTTCGCTTTTCATCTGGGAAATGTTTCATCAAATTTGATGGTAGAGAAGTTACTTATGAAAGCACAATGGACAGTTGGACTAAGCATCAGGGAAGCTTGCTACTCTCTCATAAAACTCAGTATTAACAAACTTTTCAGCCCAGACAGGGAGTATGCTATCATATTGAGCTTACTCATTACTAGGTCTCTCCTTTAAAAAGGAAGATGTAAAAAGGCTAATTAGCTTTGGAAGCTGGTCAGTGAAGTTTCGAATGGCTCACTTTGCTGCACACGGCTGTGCACTGAGTGAACTGGCCCCAATCTAATATCATTCATAGTTATCCTATATAGAAAATCAAAAAGATGCCATATCTCAGGTGATAATGCTAAAATCCAAGTTTATCTTTTTAGTTAGAGATATATGTCAATGCAACTAATAGAAAATTTAAATGACTAGGCTTTGATAAAACTAAAAAACACTCTGACCTTTTTAATTGGCTTAAATTAAAACATAATTTAGTTTTCTCATTGATTTTTAATTAAAAGTAGGTTGTATCCAATGTCTAAGTAAAAGTATAAGAGCATATTGGAAAGTGATTTTAAAAATTAATAGAGTGCCATAAAATATGACTTTGGTGTCATGATTTGTGCCAATCAATAACCACTGGCCACAGGATTGGACTCTAAGAATATGTAAAAGGAAAGATGATGTTACATCACAAACAAACCCAGCAGTATTTGGCTCAATTTGAATGAATAAATGAGTCAGTGAACACTTCTTATTTTATAGAGCATTTTCCATGATTTCCTCCCAAAGGTAGTAAGTCACCCAACCTGAAACATGGATTTTTCTGGATTCCTTCTTCTCCTTCAACTTTCATACTATTGGGTTGTTGGAAAACTCATGACGCATTTTTGCAACAAAAAAACGGAAAAAAATACGTCATGACTTTTCTGACAACCCAGTAAATAGGCCTCTTAAATCCTATTCACGTGTCCTACTTAATAATACCTCTGGAATTTGTATTTTTTCATTTGTATTGCTACTGCTTACTCAAATATCTCATTTTTTTAAAAATCAAAATGATTGCAATAGTACATTTTTGATTTTACTATTTCTAATATTTTCCCACACCCATCATGGGCTAGCAATCAAATTACTATATTAATATATGTGTATATCTATCTATCTATATATATATATACATATCTATATCTATATATATCTATGTGTGTGTGTGTGTGTGTGTGTATAGAACAAAAGAACAAAATCTAAAAACCACAGAACAGATTGATACACAACAAAATACTATACGAATGCTAGGATTTGTGTGATTATGCTTATACTTTTTTTATACATTGCAAGTTTTCTAAAATCATTACAAAAATTTTTATAAGTGAAAAATATTACTATTACAAGTGCATTATCTTCCTATCACTTATATCTCACCAAGCACTTAACTGTTTGTGATTATCCAGTGTTCCATGATTTTACACATACAGTAAAGATTCCCTAATGTGAAGTATAAGATACTTTTATATCAAATTTCTTCCTATATTTTGGCTACAGTCTGGGTAGGTTAAACATAATTTATTGTCCAAACCAAGACAGTTTTAATACTGAAAATCAATCCTGTTAACAACTACACCTAAACAACTGTCTTAAACAGAAACAATCTGGCCAAAAACATAAAACATACCCCTAATTGTTATTGTTTTCCCTTTTTTAATGTATGTAAAAGGGGAGGAGTTATTTTTGTTTATTGTCATCATATTTTACTGTAGATTCAATATTTATTACCTTAAATAACCTCCTTTTTCTTCATTGGAACATCTTTATTCTTAATTGTTTTGTTCAAATTTCAAACATCTAATATGACACACATATGACCTTATTTAGAGTCATTGCGTGAAATTCTGAACTGTTTGTAAGATCCATGTGCGCAAGGGTTTTTTCCTATTTTATTAAAAGTTTTATTCATGGCTCTTTGAAGTACCTGGCATAAAATAAGCACTGAGTAAGTATTTTTTGAATGAAACAATTTGATTAAAGTTAAGTAGATTGATAGAAAGCTGCAATGAAGTAATTTTTTTTCAGGAGACTGTGAGTATAGAAATTATTTCTAATGCTCCTATTTTTGAAAAAAACAAGCAGAACTTCATCTGTTATAGTATATGTAGTATACTGTTAAATATTTAGTGTGTATATTTGCTTTAAGTAGTATATTCAGGTAATTCAGAGGTAGGAAACACATAGGAGTTCAGAGGATTTAATCTTTTAATTTTACAGATGGGGAACTTGTGGCCAGAAAGTGAGCAAGGGCATGTAACATTAGTAACAGAACACAAATGAAAGCTCAGGTCTGTAATACTACAGCTTTCTCTACTCTCCATAGGTTCTCCAGTTTTTCTCCACTAAAAATCAAATTTGTATCTGAATCAAGTATGGCCTTGAGTTAATAATATTGAATCATTATCAGACAGTCAATTGTACACATTTACCATACTAATGTAAAATGTAAAATATAGGAGACACAGGGTGTTGGGCATATGGGAACTCTTTGGACTATTGTTGCAAATTTTTATAAATTTGTAACTGTTTTAAAAAAACAAAGATTATTTTTTAAAATATCATTTATATTCAGAATAAAAATAGATGAATATGATCATTACCATAGTCTGCATGTAATGTTTTTGTTAAAGGGAAGAAACTGAAGATTAACAGGATAATTTGTAATCCAAATATATTACTTCTAGTCCAGGTACTGAAATTCCTAACTTACTATTGTGTGCCTTCCAATTGTAACATCTTTTATATGTCCTTATAGATTCCTGGGTTCTAACTGTGGCATTTGCCTACCTTGCTTGAATTAATTAATCGTTATCTTCATTTACCAAATGTGCTGGTTTCAATATCATGAACCAAATAATCATGCAATTAATACCAACTCATGATTGCTGCCTCTTTAGCTTTTGTTCATACTAAGTCTCACTTACTTTAAGGGAAATTTTGAAAAGTAAGAAGAGTATTCTTAACTGCATATTTGGATAATATAGAGCTATTCTTGATTTTGAATATTAAAATTAAAATATTGAAAATCACCCAAAACAAACAGAAAAAAAAAGGTAGCACTGTCTTTCTCCTGTTATCATCTTCAGGCCACCAAAGTAAGCAAAATACATACATATATACATGTTTAAATATGTGTATTTTCATTGTAAGTTACTGATTGGAGTTTCCACTAATTTGTGGAAACACTTTAAAAGTTAAAGTAATTGAATAAAGGCAATGTCTCACTCAGATAATGAGTTTTCCTTTGTAACTATTTTCATAGGATTTTACTGGGTAAATTTTTGGAATGTATCTCCATATTCCAAAGCCTGGCTCAACCAAATGTTTTTATAACTTCATGTACATGTCAAAGGTCCTCTGCGGGAATTCTGTGGGAAATATGCAGACTGACCTGCACATAAGGAACAAGGAAAACATCACAGCATGGGATGGGATGGAAGTTAAAATGAAATATTTGCAGCTCTGTGCATAGTTCTTTTAAAATCTTCCATAGGAGGCCTGCGTTGTGCTGACAGAGGAGTTGCATTTTTATGGCTAGGATGCTGTTTAGAATTAGGCACTGTCTGAGTATGATTCTCTGCACAGATTCAGAATCCATTAAATATTGGATGAAAAGAACAGTAGCATTTTAGAATTTGTCACTTAAATCAATTTTCTTTTTCTATAGCACACCAAAGTAGGGGTGGGAGGGATAAACTGTCCCCTCCGATCTTTGTTAGCTGATGTCTTAGTAATAAATGGAAGCTAAAATATGCTGTCAGAGGTCGATGTCAAATCTTCACTGTTATGTGATTAGCTGCCAACAGTATCACTGATTGTTGCCTTTGACAACAAAAAGAATGTTGATGTAAAGTTATGGGGAGTTCTATTTACTTAAGTTCTCTGAGATCTATTAAAATGTTTGACCACTTTAAAAAATCCCAGTACAGTTTTTGAAAATGTAATTACTTGTTAAATAATTTAACCATTATATATGCTCATGATTAGAAAGAAAAAGTCATGATTTCATTAAGAATCTTTTTGAAAGTCTTCTTGAGAGATCGATACTGTGGTATGTTGTTTGTTGTTTGTCTCACATTAAAGACTTCTAATAATTTTGTTTCTGAGATATCAATTTCACTAATGTCTTGAGAATGCATTTCTAAAGGAGAAATAAATGAAGCAAAACGAGGGGACAAAAACTTCACTCAGGATAAAGGGAAATATTAAAAACACAAAACTTTGAAGGAATAGGATTAATAAGAATTGTTGCTTTTTCCCCTGTTAATACATGCATAATTGTTACATGTGTTTAGCATTAAAATTGGGCTATAAACAAGATTACAGGTTTAAAACTTGTGTTTGAGTTTCAATGAATGATATGCATTAAGCATAAACATGGTTCATTTGTCAACACAACATAGAATCTTGTAAACCCACATTCTAAAATTTATCAAGGTCTACTGAAAAGACACAGAGAGATATACTGTCTATTGTTAGATCTTTCACTTTATTGAATGACTTAAGATGTACATTCTTTAAGTTTTGAATTATTCTTCTCTAAAATACTTATGATTTCTTTTATTCCAAGTGCCTGAACTAAATAATTAATATATGTAAAATCTGTAAATTAAATGGTGCTTTTTAAATTAGGAAAAATATTTTTTGGTTGATTGATTGGTTGGTTGGTTGGTTGGTGTTTAATAACAGTTTTGGCTGTTAAGAGTATTTCCTCAAATTGTTTTACATGGGATAGTAAAGTTCACTAATGAATTGATAATGTCATTTAGTTTCTGATATTCTGAGTATGGATGAGTTGTGAGAACCAGGAGAGATGATAACAAAACAAACAAACAAAAAACAACCTTGAGAAAATATCAACATTTACAAAGGAAGTTTATATCCCTTCTCTTTACTCCTCTGTGATACTGTGATGCTTTGTAGTTCATACTCCATCTCTCTGTTATTTCCCAATCTTTTTTCTTGCTGTTTTTAGCATGATTTTCCATGCAGTAATTAAAGTTGTATTCTGTTCTTCCTCAAAAGTCATGTTTGAGATTAATTTTAACCCTGCAAAGACGCAAACTTACCATTTCTGAGAATATTTTAAAGGCTCAAACAATTTAATAATTATGGGCTGACTATATAGTCTTTAACACTAACAACAGAAATAGTTATTCTATGAGGCACTCTCTCAACAGGTTAATGAGATTTGGGACTGTAATTAAAGTACTAAAAAACTTCAATTTTCTTTTTCACACAAAATTCATAGAATTCTCTACTGTGTTGAAATGTGGAGGTAAGTTTTTAAGGTAGAGGTAGCCTGCTTCCCTAAACAAATGTATTTAGACCAAAGCAAGCAAGGCCATTGAATTTGACTTTGAGTATATGGCAGAAATGCATACAAAAAATGTAATCTGAAGGAATATTGATCACAGCAGAAGCCAACAAAAAGAGGAGTAAATTAAAAATAACATTTATGTGGCTAGTAATTTTGGAAAGAAAAGTACAGTAAAATGTAAGCAATAAGAAAATGTTGAAAATATTTATATTTAAATGGAAATTATTAAATAGATTACTTAAATAACATTTTTGTGTTGTTTATACAAAAAGTTCAAATGTTGCAGCAGACAAAAACACTGTTTACAGCTCAAATTGTCAACTGTTAAGATACCTTGTGATTAAATTTTTTAAAAATCATACTTTTAAAAAGTGTGAGAGTGACTAAAATAAGATAGGAAACTGTCATGGGCTAGATGCTATACAAAATATGGGAAATATTTTAGCAAATTAGTACCCCTATAAATACTATAGCCATTCAAATTCTAAAGCAAATTTCTTTTTTAAAATTTTATTTTTATTTATTTTTAACTGAGACCATGTGTTAAACACTGTGCAAAAAGAATAACATGACACAGGAGCAAACCCAGTTAATTATTTTCACAAATCTTCAGTGAAGAAAACTTTTTTGGCTGAATTCTTTTTAGTAATTCTTTTAAATAAGGCAGTAAATAACAAAATTAAGATAATAAATTGAGTTCAATGTTTGAGATATTCTATTAATTTTAATTATGAAAGTAGATATCAACAACATAATAGATTTAAACAAATGAAAACCTGGGTATTTTAATACATACCCATCCATATCATGTTTCAAAATGTTGTAGGAGAAATTTGGGATTTATCAGAAACTGCCACTATGCTTGATAAATGGCAGCTTGTCATCATGGTTTGTACAAGAAATGCTCCCGAAATTTGTCTAGGCAGATAAATAGTTTTCTAGACCTGCACTGTTCAAAGTTGTATCTATTGGCCACATGTACTTTTTAAAGTTTAAATTAATTAAATAGAATTAAAAATTCAGTTTCACTAGCCACATTTCAAATGCTCAATAGCTATATGTGATGGCCATCATAGAATGTTCTACTGAACAATTGTGTTCTTTAAATAACTAGTGATATTCGTTCCAGTCTTTTGAAATACATAAAAATTGTGGCATCACAAACTTCTCAACTATTACAATGTATGTGGAGGAAAACAATTCTATCATTTATCAAGAAGAGAATGATGACTGACCTGAGCTAAGAGATTATCTGAGAAATTATATTAAAATGTGGATAGGAGGTCAAGTAAACACTCTTTATTGAAACTGGCACATAAACATACACATGTTCTACCTAAAACAAAATTTTATAAGAATGATGATTATATTACAATGAATGGTTCTGTCAAGGAAGAAATAACATAGTGACCTTAAAACCAAATGAGAGTAGAGATGAATATAGAGGAGTGAACATGGTAGGGATTCATTGATAAGCCTTCAAATAGCCTTGAAAAAAAAATAAATAAAATGCAAATCTTCAAAGTCCAGTTTTATAAGGTGACATAATAGGGGAATTTATTTTAATTAATCTGAAGTGAAGATGGGTTCTGAAGTAGGAAACATTCATTTGAGTCTATGTATTCCTTAAGATAGTTTAATATTCCATACAGAGCCCAGAAGGACAACCAGTACCAGATTCCTTCAATAACACTAAAGGTATCAAAATCCAAAAAACACCCTAACAAGTTTGGAGTGCATCTGAAACATGCACAAAGCTTGCAAAGTTATTAAAACCATAGCTTTGATTTTGCAATCTTTGTTTATCTGTAATACTTAAAGTGGATATGTGGCTCAGGCTTTGGTGCTTCCTTCTCCCATTTCCCCAAAAGACAGATAGAACATTTCGCGGAAATTTTCCAAGGATGCAGAAACACCATGAGTCATTCTTAGGTTTCTTTCAGATTTCACTGTCGATAACTTAATGGGTCTAATTTTAAATGATATTCCAGAAACCCATGAACTTTAAATCTTTTAGAGGGAGGTGGCATTTTTAGCATTGATTTAGAAAAAACTTTGATCTGTCCCAGAAAGTAATGTGGCTCTTGTTTGTTTACTTTTTTCTGGATGCAAAAATTATGGTTTTCATATTTTGCTTACAGTGGTATTCTGTGCTTCAGTCAAATGATAAATAGGAATCATATCCATAAAATATAAAATAGATATTTTTATTGGTATGTGTTTAAGTTAAAATGTATGCCATTTATTTATTATGAAGTTAATCCATGAGGCTGTTTTAAAGTTTGAAACATTACAATTGAAGCTTTTGGGTACTCAATATATCAAATGGTAATATTTTATTTTTAAACAGCTACCTTATAATCTGAAGATACACTATAATTCATTTTCTAGTTTCTTTTTGTTCGTCATTTGTTCAGTTTGTCTTTTGAGGATATGGAGTACATTTTCACTTGCATAATTAAATAATTGGCAATAGCTGTAGTGCTATTTTTAAACAACCTACCATATAATTTTAGGATACTATTTAGTTTTACTCATTCAGAAATTAGAATAAGCAATAATAGGAGTTTTAATTGAATATTTAATGCTATATTAAAGCCACACTTAATTTTTAGCATAAAAGACAAAAAAAATCACAACTTATAATAAGAACTAAAGCAATCAATAGTTAAATGTTTTCACGAGACATCATGCCCCATATTGTTATTATTGTTCAAATATTTCACAAAAATATATGCACTAAGCATGTAACAACTCTCCTGACTATGTGCATGATGGCATATACCCACTTTTATGTTTACTTAGGTTCAGTTTATATAAAAAATTCTTTTTAAAATGTAAACATATTTAATAATATATTTATTATATGATATAATATATGTATAATATATTTATCATACATATATATAAGAAACTTTGTATTCCTTAAAAGCATAATTTAAAAAGTGAAAACATAAGCTACACAGCAGGAGGAGATATTCAACACATACATAACTGATAAAGGGCTTATATCCAAAATATATAAAGTAATCATCCTACATTAAGAAAAGATGAAGAACCCAATAGGGTTGAACAAAATACTTGAGCTAGCATTTCACAAAAATAGGCCAATTTTACATGGCCAGTAAACATATGAAAAGATGTTCAATATTGTTTGTTAATATCAGGAAAATGCCCATTAAAACTAAATTGAGATACTCTCACATACCCACCAAAATAGCTAAAATTAAAAGGTGAGTAAATTCCAAGAATTGAAGAAAATGTAGAGTAATGGAAAATCTCAGACATTGCTGTTTGGAATGTAAATTAATACAATACTTTGGAAAAGTTTTTGGCATTGTCTATGAAAGTTGAATACATTTTTTACCCTATAATCTAGCAAGTTCACATCTAGGAATATATCCAAAAGAACTGTGTAAGCACATGCACAAAAGCGCATGAATACGAACACTTAGAGCAGCGATTTTCATTTTACTCAGTATTAGAAACAACTTAAATGCCCTACAAAGTAATGAGCACTTAAGTTATGAAATACCTACAGTGGATAAGTACTCAATAAACTCTACACAACAAGAATAAATACCACACAAAATATCTAGTGAAAAAAGCGAGATAAAAAACTTACTGAGTTTCTTTTAAAATAAAGTTTTAAAAACTGAGACTCTTAATATTTAAGGATGCATAATTATTTAACAATACCCTAAATTAGATCACACAAGTGATTATAATAAAATCCAAGATATTTTGTTACCTTTGAAAAAATAGTTGAGAGGGACGGAGAGATGACAGAGGACTGAAAGGGAGCTCCACAGGTGCTGACTATATTCTAATATCTTCATCTGAAACAATAAATATGTTCAGTTTATGATAATTAATAGGCTTATATTTTTGTTTTATCTACTTTTCTGTATGTGTTTCACTTTTACAATAAAATAGGTTTTCAAATGCAACAG
The DNA here is from genome assembly GCA_031876335.1 of Hipposideros larvatus. Lineage (NCBI taxonomy): Eukaryota > Metazoa > Chordata > Mammalia > Chiroptera > Hipposideridae > Hipposideros > Hipposideros larvatus. Next base: position 172,408,106 of record CM063088.1, on the reverse strand, counting down.
GATTTAGGTCACTCCTTGAGAGAGCCCACTCTATGTCCATCTGGGCCATTTACCCAGGGAGTTTCAGCCCAGAGATCTGGCAGTGGTTACCCAGAAGGTCAAACTTTTAATCATATTGTAGCTTTTGTTTGTTTATAAGACTAAATGAATAAATGAAAGGTATACCCTAGGGTGTATATCAAAGATCAAAGTTAAGGAAGACAAATTCAGTCATTGAGACAAACACAACATTAGAGAAGCTGATGATGGAAAGAAGTAGAAATTGAGACTAAATGCGGGAAGTAACTACAAGTGTATTTTTACTAACTACTGATCAACCATGTTATTGTGAATTGGCCGTCCTAGCTTAGAGATGCAGAGTAAAAAATAACAAACAATAAACCAAGTACTCTATCCTATGGACTCTGTTAAATACTTCACCATGGATTTTCATAACTCATGTAAAAACATAGTCTTGTTCTATTATTGTCAAGTCCCTTTAAGGTCCCCCAAAGAAATAGGTATGCAGAGCTCAAAACCAAATTTACACATTTTTCTCACTATAATACTTTGCCAAGGATGCACATGTGATCCTTTTTAGAGCTAGACCAATGAGGCACTCTTTTTTTTAGGATTAAGACAAACTTAAATGTCCTATTGCCACTTTTTCCTAACCTACATCTATTCTAAAACTTAGATGGTAAAAGAAAGCCAGTCCAAAGAATAGTGTATCCTCATGTGTCTAGAACAGAACACTTTTCCATAAGGATTAGTGAAATGTTGGTCTTCCCAGCCCTAGTTGTCTTTGAAACGTGAGAGCTGGAAGGGGGAGACAGAAACATTCCAAGAAATGGATTTCCAGAAATAAAGAACATGCATCTAAGATCATGGCCCTAGCTCATGAACTATCTCTATCAGCATTTCTCCTTGGGGGCAGAGTAGAAGATGGACAGAAAGACCAAAATACATTGATTTTTATTATGTACAAATGATATACAAAATACATTATTGTACACCTCTATGGTCAGGAGTTTGGACAGCTATGCTTTGTCTTTGATTTGGTCTAATAATAGTGGCTGTTGTTTATTGTACTTCTATACAATGTGCCAGCCATTAAATACTACACTTGTATATCATTTATGTATCATTAAAATTCAATAAAAAAGTGTTATTATATTTCATAAGTAGCAAATGTAATGGTCAAAGAGGCAAAGTAAATTTCATGAGGTCATGGCTGGTAATGAGTGGAGCCAAGATTTTGATCAAGAACTTATATCCTGAATGAATATGTTTTTCACTAAACCAGACACACTTAGGCTTCTCCCATATAGCAGTCTCCTAATAGAAATACTTGGATACAGTTTAGGATCACCATTTATTAAAACACAAGACAAAATGAAAGCAAAAACAGGGAAATAAAATCATTTGTGAAAACAATGAAATTAATCACAAGGATAGACTATAGTCTGCTATTAGACAAGCTCATAGGAGATTTTTATTTTGAAAATATGAAGATTGGATGAGTGATTGGTTAAGCTTATAGAACTATGAGGCATACTGACATGATTTACATAGACATGTAAAATCCCAGAATGCTCTAACAACTTGTTTCTTATAAGTCATGAAAGAAGCCATTTTAAAATAAGTAAAAAATGAAGGATTCTTCACTTTAGACAACAGGCAAGAAGTTTATAGGTTTCTATACCATCAAATATTGTGTAGACTAAAGAGTAAGTTAAATTCCTGATTGATAGACAAAAACAGGCCATTAAGAATACATCTGTGGTGCCATGGAAATGTTACCATGATATAAAGTTTTTTGGCCAAAATTACTAAGAAATAAAATCATGGAAAGGATGAACCATTGGCCTAATCAGTATGGCAAGTCTATACCGAGTTATCTGTTATCTAATTATGAGTGCCTAATTTATTTGGATTTTTCTATTTTCAATCTTTTACCTCACTCATATAACAAGAAGTGTAATTTCTACTACAAAGTAGGGACTAACCATTTAAAGCTGCACTCCAAATTACTATGATGAATAAAAATGTTTAATAATTGTAATAACTTTGTAACCCCTTGACAATCTTACAGATAATTATTATTTTAGACTATAAATACTACCTCCAAAGAGGCAAACTGTCATCTACTTTGAATCATGTAATTGTCAGTCTTCTGTTCAAAATTTTAAACCATAGCAACAGAAATTTACTTACCATTTTAAGGAATACAGAGGAGAAACTAGAGCATAATTAGGTAAAAAAGCCATAGGCATAAATTTAAGGATGTTTGAACACTTAATATGAATTTATTATTTAGATTGCTGTGTTTATTTAGAGACTATGTATACATTATATATGTTTGTACATGTATTCCATATATAAATATATGTATTCCATATATACATAAACATATGAGTATTTCATATATATATATATATATATATATATATATATATATATATATTCATTCCATACACACATACCTAGATACATATTGTACATAAGTATACATAAAGATGGAGTGAAAATCATAGGCATTTTCTTTAAAATTGTTAGAGATAAAACATGAAATGGTTTCTCTAAACATCTTGTTTTAGAGAGCTAAATCACATTATGTGAAAGACAAATCAATACCCCTGTATTCAGAGGTAGACATTGGAGATTTGATTTATTTTAGATCTATGGTCACAAGTTCATCAGCACCACTGGGTCACTTTGATCCATAAGACTTCTCATGCTTACAGTTATATAGTGACAACTGCCAATAGAAACATTCTTTATGTATTATTAGCATTTATAAAAATTTTAATCAATGAAAAATCTGAATACTTCTAAATTTGAACTTACTTTATGATATTTTGATAATTCTGATAATTTAAGAAATCTGTTTTTTCAAGAAAACTTCTAGTAATTTTGTCTCTTAGTAGAACACTTTTGTGAAAGTTTGAAGTTCAATAGTTTGACTTAAAGCCTGTCATAAATTAACATGTGTATTTGCTAATGTAGTTCAGGGAACAATTATGAAAATGTCAGGGGAAACATATTGGTTATTTAGATGACATGTATACAGTGCCCCACTAATATAATCTGTCCTCTCTGTTAAAAAAACAAACCACAGTAAAACATATCAAATTAGTTATTACTTTTATAAGCAGAAAACCAGTCATTTGACTGAATTCTAGGGTTGTGATTTTGTGGACAAACATTCAGAATGTGTAATTTGTATTGAAAAGAAGGTTTTGCTGCAACTCTAAAATGATAGACAGGAGCTTAAGGAGAGATAGAGGCTTACATTTCCAAAGTGAGTTGAGAACCATTTGTCTAACTCTTAAATCTTTCATCTGAATCCTGGCTGCAAAAATCTAGTGTGAGCAATGAACTGAGTGAATGTTCTCATGATGTTCCACAGAAGAAGTTGTTGCTGCATTGTATTTGGCCTGGACTCCAGAGTTTCTCAGAGCAAAGAGTGTGTGTATGCTTCTCATTGAATATATGTGGGACATGCAGGAAAGATTCTTTTCAAAAAAGTTGCTTGGTAGTGATAAGAACTGGAAGTGGACTGCTGGATTCCTAGGAAGATTTGCAAGGCATAAGCCAGATGTAAGAATCTTAATGCAGCAAAAATATTTTAGTCATCAAAAAAGAGGAGAAGTTATGAATACAGCAGTGTGGCTGTCACTTGAATTTAGGTCTTTGAAATGAAAATGGTTGTAAGAAAAAATGATGGAAAGCATGTTTTATAAAAGCTTGGATCACAAGTAGCACTGCTATGATACCCTCTAGAAGGATGTGGTATTAAGAGGAAAAATGCTTTCTTTTCGATGCCACATTTTCTTTGATAAACATGTAGTCATCATACTATTTTGGCGTCATGAGTGGTTGGTAGCAGAGATAATTGCGAGACAGAAGAAGGGTCACGGGGCACAGGTGGTTATACTTGGGGGAATTGTGAAAGTGCCCCTGCACCTGGTGAAGAAGTTAAGGTGTTTTGGCCACACACTGGGGCTTTCTAAGTGGATATGTGTTCCCTGGAGAGAAGAAAGCAGCAGGCCTAATCAAGACAACTTTGATGATCCATAAAAAAAAGTAAAAATTAGGACATTCAATGATTCTATAGAATGTACTCAGGAAGGAAAAAAAAAAGCAGTTAAATCTAAAGCAATTTTAAAACTATAATGATTCCAATGGAGGTGGTTAAGCTTGGTGACATGTGGAACACCTTACACATTACAAGTATCAACTCTTAGAAACAGAAAATTGTTCCAACAGACAAGCAGCCCCAACAGACGTAAGCTTAGTCATAAGCACATGTAGAAACCAGAAAATTCCCCCAAGTTCTTGAAATCTTGGCAGGCAATGGGTTATGTGATAGGGTGGGCAGTAGAAACTGATGTTCCTTCATTTGCAGGTAGCAGCACAGTCCAAAAGATTCTGTGTTATGTTGATATAAAAAATTTACACCCACAGTCAGGAGAAACTAAAGAATATCAACATATCAATATTTAAACAACTAAAAATATACTTTTTAAATTTTTCTGTTGATTTCACTGAGTAAAAAGGAAAACTCACCTTCCTAGGAAAACCCTAAATTAAGGAGGACAAGGTCCAAGATGGAAGAATAGATAAATGTTACATATGCTACATCTGCCATGTCCCATGATCACATTAAAATACAAATAAATTTTAGAACAGTCAACCTTGAGAAATACCTGAAGACTAGCTGAACAGAACCTCAATAACTAAGGATATAAAGAAGAGGCCACATCAAGACTGGTAGGAGGTGTGGATATGCAAAATGGGACGATCCCCAAAACATGGATAGTGGTTGAACACCATGAGTGACACTTCAGCAGAAAAGGTCCCCCCTGAAGAGTGAGGGATGCCAGCCCCACACTGGGCTCTCTAGCCCAGATGTCCTATGTTGGGAAGAGGAGTCCCCACAATATCTGGCAGTAAAAATCAGCGGAGGATTCCATCTGCCCATTCTGGTGAGATGGAAGGCAGATAGAAACCCATATGTCCTCTTATATATAAGCACTGATCCTGGGCTCCAGTAGAGGGGTGGCAATGCAAGAGGTGTCAGAGACATACAAGGAAAGTCTGAGTTACATGGCTCAGGGCAAGGGCTAGAGGGATAGCCACCATTATCCCTGTGTGGAGCCTGCCTCACATGGAACCTGCAGCGGGGTCTCAGATATGGTCCTTCAGGGGTAGGTTCAACATAGGAAAGGTGTTGAATCTACCCCCGAAGGGCCATCACTGAGACCCCACTGGTCTGGTAAAATCCAGGCGTGCTTGCATGACCTTAGTAACTCCCTTTGACCCCAACCCACCCAACTAATGCAGCATCGCCTAGGAGACTCTCAGGTCCATTAACTTTGTAAAAACCACCAACCACAACCCATGATTCCCTTGGATCCTGCACTGCCCATATAGCCTGGCATTGACTGGCACACTTTCAGCTCTTGGGTGGCCAGCCATGCCCCACAAGCTATAGGAGGCTCGTACAGCAGCAGGTGGACTGCAGAGGTCTGTGAAAATTTCAGTGGCAGACGGGCCATCCTGGCTCATTCTGTAGCCTTTTTTGGATAGTTGTCAAAGTTTTATGGGCCCAAGGTGAATGACAGTTGCCCCAGAGACAGTTGCCTTCAGAGTGGCCATAGGCTCAGCACTGGTGGAAGAACTACATATGTATTAACTTTCCAAAAATCACTGACCATACACTGTGACTCCCAGGGACCCTGCCCCACTCCACTTGGGCAGGATGGTTAGGGACACTGTCAACACCATGTCAACCAGCATGGCCCACACACCTAAGAAGACTCATTTAGCTGCTGATTTTTACTGGCAGCTGGCAGGTGACAATAGGCCTAGGGGGACTCTGGACCTTTTGCTAAGCTGCCCCAGGCCTGATACTCATGGCAGCTAGCTTTGGTTCACAGTGAGGCCACCTTCACATAACTTCAGGTCCAACACAGGCAGCAACTAATTGCATATAGTTTTGTAGCGCCTACCAGGTAATCCCAGGCTGGTTACAGGCAAGGCTGAAATTGGCCTGCATGGGAGGCCCTCCCAAGATGCATCAGAATCAACACATCCAAAGGCCAACCTCAGACTACAGCTGAGCATTTACCCAATTAACCCCACAAGTGGCACACACAAAGGGTGGTCCCAACAGTCACAAGAGCCCACTGGGCTGAGTCCCTACTGAGGGGTCAGCCCCACACAACAATTCATATGCTGTGGGCATAGTTAATCCTCACAGACTGAGAGTCAATATAATTCACTGACATACCAAAAACAATTAAGACTCAATTAAAACAGGAGAATGAATACACACAACACAAACAAGGGACACTCTTGGAACACATGCACAGGAGATCAGGGAAGCTGTGTCACTAGAACACACAAGACACCTACGACATAATGCTATCCGGTAAAGGCTGAAAGATATAGGAGTTCTACCTAATACATAGAAGCAAACACAGACAGGCAGCCAAAATGAGGAAACAAAGAAACATATCCCAAATAAAAAAAACAGGAGAAAACGCCAGAAAAAGAACTAAGTGAAATGAAGGCAACCAACCAACCAGAGACAGTGTTTACAAGCACTAGTTATAAGAATGCTTTAGGAAATGAATGAGAGCTTCAACAAAGAGATAGTAAGCATAAAGATGGCCATAAAAATCATTTTTAAAAGTCAGAAATAAAGAATACAATAATTAATATGAAGAATACACTACAAGGGATCAACAACAGATTAGATGAAGCAGAGGATCAAATTAAAGGTTTAGAACACAAGGTATCAGAAAACACCCAATTGGAAAAACACAGAGCAAAAGAATTTAAAAAAAAAAAAACACACCAAAAAACAGATGGTTTGAGAAACCTCTGGGACAATATCAAGCTTAACAACATTTGCATCATAAAAAGCACCAGAAGGAGAAGAAAGGGAGCAAGAGATTGAGAATGTATTTGAAGAAATAATGACTGAAAACTTCCCTCACCTGGTAAAGGAAATATACATACAAGTCCAGGAAATACAGAGAGTTCAAAACAAAATGAACCCAAAGAGACCCGCACCAAGAAACATTATAATTAAAAAGCAAAGGTTAAAGACAAAGAAAGAATCCTAAAAGCAGCAAGAAAAAGACAACTTTTTACTTACAATGGAGCTCCCATAAGATTATCAACTGATTTCTCAACAGAAACTTTGCAGGCCAGAATGGACTGGCAGGAAATATTCAAAGCAATGATAAATAAGAACCTACAGCCAAGACTATTTATTATACCCAGTAAGGCTACTATTTAAAGTTGAAGGAGAGATAAAGAGCTTTTGAGACAAGAAAGAGCTAAAGTAACTCATTACCACAAAGCCAGTATTGCAAGAAATGTTAAAAGGACTTTTTTAAAAAGAAGGGAGGAAACAAACAAACAAAAGAAAGATAAAAATATAAATATTAAAATAGTAATAACTATGCACCTATCAATAATCACTTGAAATATAAATGGATTAAATGCTCCAATGAAAAGACATGGGAAGCTGAATGGATAAGACAACAAGACCCAGGCATATGCTGTGTACAGCAGACCCACCTCAGATTGAAAGACATGCATAGACTGAAAGTAAAAGGATGGGAAAAGATAGTTCATGCAAATGGGAATGAGGAAAAAGCTGGAGTAGCCATACTTACATTGGACAAAATAGACTTTAAAACGAAGACTATAATAGACAAAGAAGGGCATTACTTAGCAACAAAGGGATCAATCCAACAAGAGGACATCACCCTAGTAAACATGTATGCACCCAACATAGGAGCTCCTAAACATTTAAACCAAATATTGACCTACATAAAGGCAGAGATCAACAGTAATACCATCATAGTAGGGGACTTTAACTCCCCACTGACACCAATGGACAAATAATTCAAACAGAAAATTAAAACAGAAACAGCAGCTTTAAGTGATACACTAGGCCAGATGGATTTAATTGATATTTTTAGTGCATTTTACACCAAAGCAGCACAATATGCATTCTTTTCAGGTGCATGTGGAACATTGTCCAAAATAGATCGTATGTTAGGCCACAAAACAAGTCTCAATAAATTTATGAAGACTAAAATCATATAAAGCATCTTCTCTGACCACAATGGATAAAAAACAATTACAAGAAGTAAACTGAAAAGCACAGAAACACACATGGAAGCTAAATAACATGCTACTAAATAATAAATGGGTTAACAAGACCAACGAAGAAATCAAAAGTTAACTTGAGACAAATGAAAATGAAAACACAACGAACAAAATCTATGGGACACAGTGAACACAGTCCTAAGAGGAAAATTCACAGCAATACAGGCCTAACTCAAGAAACAGACAAAAAATCTCAAATAAACAATCTAACCTTACACTTAAAGGAAGTAGAAAAACAACAGCAAACAAAGCCCAAAGTGAATAGAAGGAAGGATATAATAAAGACCAGAGTGAAAATAAATTAAATAGAGGCTTAAAAAAAAATCAAAAGGGCCAGCCAAGTGGCGCATTGGTTAACTGTTGGCTTTGGACCCCAGCTCTGAGCAGCAGGGCCCCAGTTCAGATTCCACATGAGGACCAGTGATGCTGTGCCCTCTATAGCTAAGATGGTGAACAACAGCTCCACCTGGAGCTGGGTTGCCGTGAGTCGCTGGCAACTGCGTAGGCTGCAGTGGGGCTGGCCGGCAGCTGGCATGTGCTTTTGTGAGCTGCTGTGAGCAGCCCTGAGTGGTCATCCAATGGCAGGCAAGTGACTGCCTCACCCGGGAAAAGCTCAGTGATCACAATACCAACGTGGGCCAATGAAGCGATGTCCTCCACAACTGGACTGAAGAACAAAAAGGACAGGAACTTGTCTGTTCCCCTTCCCCGATTCCCCAACACTGTTCCCCTCCCCCAATTCCCCCAATAAAATCTTAAAATGTGTGTGTGTGTGTGTGTGTGTGTGTGTGTGTGTGTGTGTGTGTATAAAAGATCAATGAAACCAAAATCTTGTTCTTCGGAAAAAAATAAACAAAATTGATAAACCGTTAACCAGACTCATCTAATAAAACAGAGAATGTACCCAAATAAATAAATCAGAAGTGAAAGAGAAGTAACAATAGACATCAGAGCATTACAAAAAAAATTTAAGAAAATACTATGAGCAACTATACACCAATAAATTGGACAATTTGAAATTAGTAGATAAATTCCTAGAAGCATACAATCTTTCAAGGCTGAATCAGAAGAAATAGAAAATCTGAACTGACAGATTACTACTAATGAAATCGAATCAGTAATCAAAAATGCTCCCAATAAACAAAATCTTAGACCAGATGGCTTCACAAGTGCAGTTTACCAAACATTCAAAAAAGAATTAATATGTATTCTCAAACTATTCCAAAAATTTCAAAAAGAGATGATCCCAAATACATTCTACAAAGCCACCATTACCCTGATTCCAAAACCAGAAAAAACATTACAACAAAAGAAAATTATAGGCTGATATTCCTGATAAACATAGATGCAAAAATCCTTAACAATATACATACTAGCAAACCAAATTCATCAATACATTAAAAAAGATCAGACACCACAATCAAGTGGGTTTTATTCCTAGTATTTAAGTTTCGTTCAATATTCGCAAGTCAATCAATGTGATACACCACATAAACAAAATAAAAAATATAAATTAAGTGATCATATTAACAGATGGAGAAAAAGCATTTAACAAAATTCAGCACCCATTTATGATTTAAAAAACAAAACAAAACAACTTTCAGCAAAGTGGAAAAAAGTGAACATATCTCAATATAACAAAGGTCATATATGACAAACCCACAGCTAACATCACACTCAATGAGAAAAAGCTAAAAGCATTCCCCTTATGATAAGAACAAGACAAAGGTGTCCACTTTCACCACTTTTATTCAATATAGTATTGGAATTTTTAGCCACAGCAACTGGACAAGTAAAAGAAATAAAAAGCATCCAAATTGGAAAGAAAGAAGTAAAACTTTCGTTATTTACAGATGACATGATACTATATATAAGGAACCACAAAGATTCCACCAAAAGACTATTAGAACTGATAAATGAATTTAGTAAAGTAGCAGGATACAAAATTAATTTTCAGAAATCAGATGCATTTTTATACACCAATAAAGAACTATCAAAAAGAGAAATTAAGAAAACAATCCCATTTACAATTGCATCAAAAAGAAAAAATAATAATAAAAAAACAAAAAAACCTAGGAATAAATTTAACCAAGGAAGTGAAAGACTTGTACTCAGAGAATTATAAGGCTTTTAAGAGAGAAATTAAAGAAGATACAAATAAATGGAAGCATATACCATGCTTACAGATAGGAAGAATCAGTATCGTTTAAATGTCCAACATAGGTTAAATGCAATCCCTATCAAAATATCAATGGCATTTTTTAAATAACTGAAGCTAATAATTCTAAAATTTATATGGAACAATAAAGACCTTAAATATCATATCAACCTTGAGAAAGAAGAATAAAGCTGGAGGTATCACACTACCTATTATCAAACTATAATACAAGGCCATAGTAAGCAAAACAGCATGGTATTGGAATAAAACCAGACACATAGATAATGGGACAGAATAGAGAGCCCAGAAATAATCCATGTTTATATGGTCATTTAATCGATGACAAAGGAAGCAAGAATATACACCAGGGTAAAGACAGTCTATTTAATAAATGGTGCTGGAAAACTGGAAAGCTACATGCAAAAAATGAAACTGGATCACCTTCTTATGCCATATACAAGAATAAACTCAAAACGGATTAAAGACTTAAATGTAAGATACAAAACAATTAAATTCCTTGAAGAAAACATAGGGCAGTAAATTATCAGACACCACCCTTAGCAATATTTTTACTGATACATCTCCTTAGGTAAGGGAAACAAAAGAAAAAATAAATAAATGAGACTACATCAAACTAAAAAATTTTTCACAACAAAGGAAACCATCAACAAAATAAAAAGACATCCTACTGAATGGAAGAAGATATTCACCAATGAAATATCTGATAAGGGGTTAACATGCAAAATCTATAAAAAAAAAACCTCATCTAACTCAATGCCATAAAACCAAACAATCAACAAACACATTTGTTAAATAAAAATGAACAAAGTTCCTGAATAAACATTTCTCCAAAGAGGACATACAGATGGCCAATTGACATGTGAAAAGATGCTCAATATCACTAATCATCAGAGAAATGCAGATAAATACCACAATAAGATACCACCTCACTCCTATTAGAATGGGTATCATATCAATAAATCAACAAACAAGTGCTGGTGAGGATGTGGAGAAAAGGGAACCCTTGTGCGTTGTTGGTAGGTTTGTAAATTGGTGCAGCCACTATGGGAAACAGTATGGAGGGTCCCTCAGAAAACTAAAATAGAATTACCTTATGACCCAGCAATTCCACTTCTGGGCATTTATCCAAAGAAATCCAAAACACTAATTTGAAAAGATATATGCACCTCTATTTTCACTGCAGCATTATTTACAAAACAAAGATATTGAAACAACTGAAATGTCCATCAATAAACAATTGGATAAATAAATTGTGGTATATATATATATATATATATATATATATATATATATATATATATATATATATACACACACACACACACACACACACACACAATGGAATATGACTCTGTCATAAAAAAGAATGAAATCTTGCCATTGGCAACAGAATGGATGGACCTAGAGAATATTATGCTAAGTGAATTAAGTCAGACTGAGAAAGACAACTACCATATGATCTCACTGATATGTGGAATCTAAGGAACAAAATCAACGAACAAATAAAACAGAAACAGACTCATAGATACAGTGGATAAACTGATGGCTACTAGATGGGAAGGGGATGGAAGGCTGGGTGAGAAAGGTGAATAGGTTAAGAAGCACAAATTGGTAGTTACAAAAAAGTCAGAATGTAAAGTACAGTATGGAGAATACAGTTAATAATATTATAAAATCTATGTACAGTGTCAGATGGGTACTGGAATTGAGGGGATCACTTCACAAATTATATAAATGGCTAACCACTATGCTGTACACCTGAAACTAATATAGAATAATATTTAATGTCAACTATAATTAAAAATGTAGTCATGGGCATATATGGTATACTATAGGGAATACAATCAATAATATTCTAATAACTATGCACAGTGTCATAAATGTAATAGATTTTAGGGAGGGGTTATTACTTTGTGAGGTATATATAAACATCTAATCACTATGACTTTTTTTACACCTGAAACTAATGAAAAAAATAAAATGAAATAAAGTGGACCAAGGTTATTTTGCATTGAACTAGATCCCCTCTAGTTAAAAAGGGAAATTGCATGAAAGTATAAATGATACTATTATTCTTTAAACATACCATTTTAAGAGCTGATTAGTATTGAATGAATGTTCCACAGTTTACACAAACTCCTAATTGTTGGATATTAAAGTCTTCTGCAAATTTTAATATTGTGAATAATGCCTCACTAAACATCTTTTTACCTAATGCTTTCCCAGCCCCCCCACACACACACGCATACACACAAGATAATTTCTTATACTAAAAGCCAAATTGTTTAAATCGCTTAAATATTTTTATTTAATTGTTTAAATCGCTTAAATATTTTTACATTGTTTATACAAATTGCACTTCCACCAGCAAAACAAGAAAACACATATTTTACCTCTTTTATCAACATAAAGTGTTCTTTAATATTTTCTAAATTGAAAGTGAAAATGCATGTTTCACTGACAATTTAATTGGCATTTCTTTACTTACTAATTAGTATGATTTTTCCAATTCACTATTTGTTAGTTATGATGATTTTATTGATATTTTGAACCATTTATATTTTGAGGTTTGATGTTGCTTATAAATTTGAATGACTTTGTTTTTAATTATCTACTTTATATTTGCAGCAAATGATTTTCAAATATGTTAATTTTATTCCATATTAAACACACTGATATTTCGTATTGCAATGTGCTTAAGTTTATCAATTTTTCTTTTGTTTTCCCCATTATATCTGAACTTAGAACATTTGCTTCCCACTACTTGCACACAGATTTGATAAATAATTATTTTTATTATCTTCTGTTTTTATCAATATGTAAATATTCAACATGCTTGAAGTGTGTTTTGATATAAGATGTGAAACAATGTTCGTGTTGATTTTTATTTACAATTTGCAAAGCAGTCATTTAGAAGTGATAAATTTATTATTCTTCCCCTCTGAACTATTAGTTGGTCTCCACACATTTAATTTTACCAATTATTATTGATTCAAATGAGATAAGGTTATAACCCAATATATTTGTTGATTACCTAGTGCATGTAGGATATTATAACATGGAAGGATAGACATCACTTATTCAATCACTGAGCAAAAACACAGGCTTCATTTGTTCCACAGTTTTCTTACATTTACCTTTCCATTTTTATTTGAAGCTCATATATATGGAAGAGTATGAGAATAAATGTTAGTTTCATATTACCTGATATACCAACCATTATATAGTGCATGACTTTCATAATCTTTTCTAATTCTAACTAAACTTGATATAATATACCAAAAAATGTGTTCTTAATTTACCTTACAGGATAAGAAATATCATTTAGCATTTTGTGCTACAGTGTATGAATAGTGAGGTAACTTGTACATGTTTAAGCAAAATGAAATTAGGATTTGGAATCGGATACATTTGGGTTCAAATTCTGGCCTGAGAATTTATTAGGCTTTAGAAAATTATTTAACCTCTCCAATCCTAAATTTTGTTTTATCCCTGTGAAGAATAATGCTGCATTTTTTAATGAAAAAATAATTGCCTAATACTGATCATGGCATGTGGTAGGCCCCAAGTTCACATGTGTGAATGGCTTGTGGTATGTGATTCATTTGTAACATTTTATACAGTCTTTTAATAACCTAACAAATACATGTAACAAAATAAAGACTCAGACTAGCATTTTCTTCACTAGAGTGGCTAGATGGGTTATCAGCTGTGCTGGACCATTCTGACCCTGGTGGGGGGAAGTCAAAGATTAGGAATGCTGTTATATCTTACAATAATACTACAGGTAGGAGTGGGGAGATATAGTCCTACTGCATAAAAGTAGTCAAAAAAAGATCACTTTGAGCCCAAACTTCAAAGGGAGGTTTGACTGGAAAGGTCAATTAAGTTCAAGCAATATGCCGTGTCATTATGATAAATAATAAATCCTTAAGTTCCCAAGTTCTAATGGAAGTATGCTGCAGCCTATGCTAAATTCTCTGCAAAAATGTCATTAACATAAGCATAAAGAAGTGCACACATGCACACACTGCTGAAAACTCACAGTTATACCAGCGTGTGTGGGGGGGCAATTTCCACTAAAATGGAAGATCTGCTGTTTATGCAAAAAAGAAAAGTGTAACTGAAAAATAAAAAAATAATATCGATTTTGAACAAATTACAAAACATTTGAAATGTAGAACTGATCTATTGAAATGTGTCAACCAGTCAGACTCTGGAATAGATAGAAATATAATAACAGGTGTTATCACAGACCAGAGGAAAAACGGAAGAACATTATAATAAATTGGTTTTAGGACAATTGTTCAACCATATAATAAATACTAAATAATTAAATATATATTTATTAATTTCATATTAAATTTAAAACAAAAATCAGATGGAAATAGAAATGAATATTTATAAAATGTCTGGATGAATGAGGACATACAAGCTTAAAACCTATGGAATATATGTTCTACATTAGGATTATGTTCTATAGATAGGACTATGTACTAATAAGTCAAATACAAATTGGGAGAGGTTTTTGTAACAACTATGTCAGAAAAAATATTATGAGAGTCAGTGACCTCTTTTATTGATTCAAATTTATAACAATTTATTGAGTGCCCAGATGTGTCAGATGTTGGTCTAGATATGTTGTTTATACAGTGTTGAAAAAACACACATTCCCCCTGTAATCATGGACCTTAAAATAAAGGCAAGACTAGTAAATATTAAACAAGAAGTTGTATAAGTTAAGTTTTGATCAGTGCTACTAAACAAAAGTACCACAAATATTTTAAAACATTACAAGAATATTTTTGTGAAAGTGTTAGATGTTTCAGGTGAGCCCTTGAGGAGCATATCCCCATAGTGTCCCTGAGTTTCAAATATTTGAACTATTGAAAGAAGACCAGAGTGGACAAGATGAGGCTGAATAGAAATAAGGAGGCCAATGAATTTACTAAGAGCAAGTCGAAGCCATTGAGGTGCTTTAAGCAGAAAAGTAGCAAGACCATATTTTAATTTTGAAAAACTCATTCTGACTCTTGTGTGGAAATAATATTGGCAGAGGCAAGAGTGACTATGCTGAGGCCACAGTGCAGCAGTGGGAGAAGCAGTGCTGAGGATGGCTCCCAAGTGTCCGCCTAAAGCAACAAAGTAACTGGGTAGTGTTAATGACTTACTAAGAGGAGGACTACCAGGAGAAAACTGGGTTAAAAAAATATATATGCATTCGTTTTTTGAAAATGTCCAGTTTGAGTTGCCTAAAAATAGTGAGTGGATGTTAGGTGAAAAAAATACAAATGGTAATTATATACTATAATTTCAATTTAGTAAAAAGATGAACAGATAAAAAAAATTGTATGAAATGACTTGAAATTAGAAATGTCACTAATTCTAAATTGTGAGATTTGGGAATTTGGGATATTTGTTGTATATATATATATATATATATATATATATATATATATATATATATATATATATACACACACACACATATATATATATACTAATTTAAAACACTTTTTTACAAAGAGTGTGATTATTTTCAATCTTAAAAATCCTTCATATATAGTGTTTTAAAATTCCCAAACATGTTTTGCATTTTATCTAATTTAAAGACACATCAGAGCCTTCTTTCTGCATAGGTTCCTAAGACAAATAAACTAATATTGATTCTGTTGTGTACATTCGATAGGGAATACTGAATCATTATCATGAATTAAATTTCATGGTGGTTAGTTAGCTTCTTTTTAGTCATTATTCAACATCTTTTTAGCAGTTACTTGCACTAATCATGTCAGAAGCAACTGAACATGTATGTCATGATATCTGAAGTAATAAATTGCATAGCGTTAAATAAATTTCTACTCTATTTTGAAAGAGAAGCCTCATGAAATCATTTACTGCCTTTCCCAGTAGGCTTAGTAAAAAATTAGTGAATGCTTTGTAACCAAGTATATTTGAACTTCCAGTTCGATTTTTATTTTAAAGTGAGGCTTTATGTTTTTCATTTTTAGAAAGAACCGTTCACCAACAAAGATCACATCATAAACCAAGCTTTGTTTTTTGTTTTCTCTTTTTTCCTTTTTCCCCTAAGAGAAATTCTTTAATAACTCAACTTGGTTTGTGGTTTTGAGTTATGGGCCCTTCACACTAATGATAAAAACTATAACATTCAGACTTATACAGTGAGGTATATTAATGGTCTATTCAACTTGACATTATAACCAATATGGCCCTCAGGAGTTGGCCTATAAATGTCAGTTGTCAGAGTTAAAGGCTTTGTTTCTTAGAGGCTAAAGTAGCCGCACATCTTATTCTTTACCCTCTTATTGGTAATGTTTCAAATGTATCCCCAAATACACATTCATTGCACACATATATTTTGAAAACAAAGTGCTGGATATCAGCCTCATTCCTGCCTTCAAGGATCTGATATTCTACTCGTAAACAAAACACATTCAGAAAAAAATTTAATATATGATTTCCATGTATTGTACAAGCCAAAGAAAATCATATGAGCAGTTTAAGAAGGCATTTATTGCCAAATTATCATATGAACTCATACCAATAAAACAATGCAGTTTGTTCATATATTTTTAAAAACAGGATCATGAGAGTCCAGAATCCTGAAAGAATTAATCAGTCATTGCCTGCACAATATCCTTAAAGAAAATTTCCATACTATATGTAAGCAAAAAAGTTGATGTTGGCCCAGGGCAAGTTTATTTAATATCTTCACTCCTTGTTGTGCTCCCACTGTGGCTCTATTGGGTGAATGTAAAAGGCGATGACAGCCTCTCAGAACTGACCACCACCATTTCTGTCCCTAAATTAACTCATACAAGTGACCAGGACAAGCAACAGCATGTCCCCAGTTTGGTCCCCTGGAAGTTCCTTCTTGACATTTCCTTCTTGATATCTTGTCATGAAGCAGAACACATGAAACTACTTGAATATGTAACTGCATTTACTTGACCAGATTCTGTGGGACAAGCCCAAGTTCTACGTGACCCAAAAGCGCTCTCAATTTGCAAACTAACTCTAACCCTTTTATGCATAAACTCAGACTCTGTGCTTTTTGACTTAATGCTTTGACTGATTCACAGCATTTAATTGCCTCCATGGCTCTAAACCTAGGATATTTAACTAGTATAGCCCTCTCCATAAAGTCTATAAGGTTTAATTCTCAAGTAACATCAAAATATTAGAAAGATTGTAAGGGTTTTAAATGCTACATATAGTAAATTAAAATAAAATTCACCTCAGCAAGTCATGGAATTTTAGACCAATAGATGAAAAAAATGGTATTTATGATTTATGGTTTCTGACATACCATTGAGTATTTTTATTCTTTTAGATTCAATTTTATTAGGTGTATTTTCTATTTGACTTTTAGTTAAGTTTGCCTCTTTCTGGTGTCTCATTGCTATGATTATTATTATTTTTTTGTAGTTATAATGATGTATTATGGTTTAACTACCTCCATCACTATCTGCAGCTAACCTTCCAAATATATAATTTGATACTTAAAAGCACTTCAAATATAGTTTGTCTCATGACTGCTTTGTAATTCAGACATTATATTAGTCTTACTTTTAGAGATACTGAAATTGCCAACTAATGAAGCAAAAGTCATGATGTAAAATCACAATGTGAATTTGTGTCCTATAATTTAGTAATGATAAATCTATCAATACTGTTTCAACTAACAAATATATAGGTATACGCATGTGAAAAGTATAAAAGTTCATCTTTTTTTTATCCCAAGTATCCTCAAATTAGGTCATAAAAATGGTTGTGAATTATGACTCTGAAATGGAAGAAATCACTCGAGTATGGTAAGGTAATTACCACCTGTAACTCAAGGTAGTGTTTCCTGAATGTGTCGTGCATGTCTTTTACTGCTCCTGAGCATAACTAAGTCATTTTTAACATAAAATTTAATAAATCACATCATTGAGAATGTACTAAAAACTCTGTAACATGGAAACAATTACACGTGATTAATGGGTGAAGTAAATCTTCCAACTAGAAAGAAGGTTGTACTGCTTGAAAAGACATCTGGGTAAGAGGAAAGCCTCCAGCTTGTCTTGTAGCTAGGGCTCAGCGAGCTTTCTGGAAATGGTACATAGCTCCTCTGATAAGATCTGTAAGAGAGCTGTGGTGTTTCCAGGTCATTCACTAAGAAACAAATTAAATGCAATAATCCTGTGAAGAATTTGGTCAACTAGAGCTAGGATAGGATCGTAAAGTTATAATTAGTGGGTTCCATTGTCTGTCAGACTGCTCCATGATGGGGTAGTCATGGTTACAACTGACCATGGTTTCACACCACAGATCAGGACACTGCCTGCTTTCACTGAGATTTTTGAATATTGCCTAATGATAAAGAAAACTGTACATAGGACGCTTCTGGTAACTAAATACAAGCGTCCTTTCTACACAATCTTTGTCAGATTGACATAGTTCCAATTTAGCTGTCAGTAAAATTTCTTATCCTTCCTGTGCTTCTGGGCCAGCCTCTGTCTTATGCTAATTACGTAGTGATAGTCACTGCATCTCAAATGTACACAAACATTTTCTTCACACCTCTCCTTCTTTTGTTGGATGGCAGACTGCAGCAATGACCTACTGTCTTCCCACATAGTTTAGCAGGGAAGAGAGTTGCGAGGCTGTCTGGCGTTAGTAGCTATACAAAGGAAGAATGTATTAGACTAACAAACACATTGTATCTCAGAGCTCCACCAGGAGCTAAATGAAGCCTTTATTTTTGTCAAGACAAAAAGACAAAAAGAAGCTCAGACCCTGCAGCTGCTGCATAAAATATGGTTTAAAAAAAATCACTGGAATTTGAATAAAAAGAATATGAAACAGACTGAGTCATTTACAGTCCCTTTTGGGGATGTGCTATGTGGTTTGAAACGAGAGTAATTTGAGAGCAAATAATCTACCATCCCCCTCAAATATCAAAAGGCATCTTTTTCATGTAAAGTGTACACGCAACTGTTGGTGTACTGAGTGTACCTGTGTGTCTGTGATAACTGTATATAATGGAACTGCAGTGGGTATTGATTATATAGCTCTATTAAGAGTTGCATATGAATGCCTTTCATGAATAAGACGTTTAAAGACATACCTGGTAACTAGGTGCACCTATCAGCATTTATTTTTAATAAGGTCAAGGTTCATAATTGTAGAATAAGAATGTCAGTATTCTTAAAGTTAGATTATAGGATGTAAGTCTTTAACTTAATTTCTAACCTGGAATTTATCTTCTTATACACATAGTAAATACACAATAATGTAATTTTTGTCACTTCAAAATTTTAAAAATTTAAGTCTCTGGAATTGTCTTATATTTTAGGAAGCATTTCCACCTCCCTGAAAAAGTCTTTTGTGTTTTTAGATTCAAGTAATTGCAGCTGCACAAACTTTGGAAAACTTCAGTATTAAAATATTCTAAAGGCATTATTTTATTTATTTTATGGATCATAACAAATAAGCTTAAACAAAGAAAGAGGGACTTATGAACACTTAAAATTATTCTGCTAATGATTTCAGAAAACCAGGTGTATCACAAATATCAAATTTTTGAAATACGGGAACTAGGCAGAGAGATTGATAGCCTAGGTCACAGTAATCTTATGTTCCTTAGATAAAATGGCCTAAATGACTATATGGACATTCTAACACAAATGTCAAACATTGCCCCTTAATTTCTATCAGCATTTTGCAACTTCGCATTAAGCCAGACAAACAGTATTTCTTTGTTAATGAGTGGTCCTATAGCACATTTTTTAGTTCCTAGACCAATGACAAATATAAAATGTGATAATATAATCAAAAGGCAATATTAAGTAAACAGAAACTCACTCATTCAACTAAATTCTATTTTTGCAATTAATCCCATAAAGGCTTTACACAAATTCCCATATGTTCCCATTAAATAAAATGTTTGGAAATTCTTCTAATGAAAATGTATATATAACAATTGGATATGCCAGAAAAGAAAATCAGTTTCATTTTGCTGAAATTCAATAAAAATGGTACTGTGGAATTTGATGATTCCCTTTATTCGCACAAAAATAGCTCTAAAAATGTTGATAGTTTCTACAATTTGATTTATCATCAGAATACAAAGAGTTGTTACTACTCTAGTCATTCAAAGCTTCACCTTAGACTGAAATCTAAAAACACTTTGGGTTTTCTCTCTCACCTCCTCCTTACCCCCAGTCATTTCATCTCCAAATCTTGCCGATGGTAATTCCTAAATTGCTCAGCATTTGTCTTTCCCATCTTAATGGTTGAGGCCTTGATTAGATTTTCTCATTACTGTTCTCTCCTCTCTGGATAAACTTCCTTCAGAGGTTCTCTACTTCTTGAGAGGACTTTTAATAGATAGATGATAGATAGCAGGGGTGTCAAAAAAATGTATACACATGGCTTGTATTCATCTTTGTTATTGGTATATATTGAGTATTATAATTTTAATAGTTTTTTTTCCTTTCTTAAAATGTGTATGCATTTTTGTCACCCTCTGTGTGTGTATACTATTATATATATGTCTATATATATATATGTAAAATATATTTATAAATATATTTATAATAATATAAAATATATTTATATTATATATATATATTCACCATACCAATACCAAACTGCTTACAGTTCTCTGGACTCACAAAATTATTTTGCATTTCTCTACCTCATAAACAGTTATTTAGCATTCAAAACCTAATGAAGACATCATTCATTCTTATGAAGCTTTGACAGTTTCCACCATCATTTCCACTCTTTATATATAATTATTACTGTTTATGTTCCTTCATCAATCATTTATTGGATACTTATATGGGCTCAGCCCCAATCCTGGTTTCTGGGCAAACCCTGCTCTGTACACATTTCAGTCCCATGAGAATGAAAAATACAGGTAAATGATCAAGTATAGTTCAATGTCAACAGTTCTGTATTAAAACACCAAATAATGTGCTAAGTATTCAATGTAAGCAGATATATCTGTCCTGTAGGTCTTGAAAGCACTTTCAAAGAAAGACTTACAAAGAGATTTTGAGCAATGATGGCATCAGTGGAACTAGTATAAAGGCTTCCAAAACTACCACAGATATGTCTCATTTTTAGCACTTTGATTTTTAATAATATATGCAAAGAGTAATTATAATAACTAACATTTGTTGGGAGTACACAATATTTCAGGCGATGCTATGAATAATTGACACACATTAACTTACTGACGCTGTTTTAATGCTCACCAGTCCTCTGAGATTAGGACCATTATTATCATTGTCCTGATTTTACAGATGTTGAAACTGAGGCACAGAGAGCTTAATAATTTATGCAAATTCCCAAAGCTAGTTAGTAGCAGAGCAAAGATTCAAATTCCAGCTGTGCAGCCATGCTCTCATGTTTTTCCTCTTTTGATGGCTTTTGCTTTAGGGCCACTGATGCTGGTTCCAGATTTTTCTGACAAATGCTATCAATAAGCACTTTTCTCAGGACTTAGGCCACAATTGACATACAACACATTTAAGATTATGTGAGCTTTTCCACAAAATATTCTGTCACGACTGTACCTTTATTTTTATATTAGCAAACTTCAGGATTTAACACAATTTTTAGCATTTTAAAAATTTTCCTCTTGAAGAAGCATTGTTCAACAAGTTTTACTATATTAATAGAATTAATATTAGTTTAAACAGGTGGCTAATATTATACATTAAATGTTTAAAATTAATGCATAATATGTTTACAGTGAATGTTTACAATTAATACATTAAATGTTACCATATATTTAAAAAGTTTAAATCTTTAAAACTTAACTTTTACTAAATGTGGTTTATAAAAATGTATATATTTGGTTTGTTACCTTAGATAAAGTTTCTATATTTTAATCTAGTATTGTATTTTCATGTGTTGTTCTATATTGATTCTCTTTTTATCTCAGTGTCATGACTTTTTTAAAGCTCAAAATAATTTTTAGTTCCACTGAGTGTAGGAATATAAGCTTGGGAGTTGTTCAGAGCTTACTCTCGTAAGAAATTGGTTGAAAAGCTTGTCTTTTAAGTTCTTTTTATCTCAATATAAAAACCACAGTGGGATTATTGAACGGTTGAAAATTGGTGGCAGTAAAAAAATTAAGCATGAAAATACAGTTGCAGTAAAATAAATCCTTCATTTTTAATGTGCAATAATATTTAAATGAAAAATTTTAGGTTAGTCATAACGCATAACACATAACAGACAAATCTAGAAGTAAAAAAGCAGAAAGACTACTTTATTAAAGAACCATGGCTTTAATAAGCTCGCATTCTGACGCTGCAATATAATTCATTAGGCCATGGAGGCAAAATTTAAATGATATGGGTCATACACAGAGTTCCTGCCCAAAATACTTTAGGTACTATGGATCATTAGGAGTACTATTTGGATAGTAGTTTATTTCTTGTTCTCTATTATTTTTTCTATTATCTTTCTTTACCCATTATTGAATTTAAACATCTCTCCATATATATATATATATATATATATATATATATATATATATATATCCTTTATTCCTTAAGAAATCACACACATACATGCATACATATAATTTCTTCAGGAAAAATAATTTTAAATAAAAATAATATCCAAGTGAAATAAACCAGTAAATAAGCATTTCAACCAACTCAAGATAGCTTTCGGACAAACAGAAATGGTCAGTGTTGGTGGTAATAAGTCCCATTTGCTCCATATCTGTGTAGGTACCCAGCACCTTGGCACTGGCTCCTGATGTCTAAGGGAGCCCCTCCAAAATACACAGATACATATAAAGTGGCAACCCACTGGCAACTCTATTTTTAATATCTTATGTTAATATGTTATGCATAGATATTTCCTGGTACCCTTTCTTCCAAACACTTTACATATCCTCCTGTTCTGTCTCACTGGCCGCCATTTTTTCATTACTACTCTGCAACAATGTAATGTGGAATTTAACTGAGTACTTGAAGATATGCGATAGTATTAAAAGGGTAGATTTTAAAGGTATCTTCACTGTTTTGGGACCCTATAATGTATGTTTTTCCTGTTTTCTTTTTCTGTGTGAGACTTTCCTTAAACTCATCTTTATTAACAAATATTTAATTTAGTGAATTCTATGGATGTCATTATGTTAGAAATTATGAAGGATGTAAGATATTGACCATACTGAGAGTTCATAATACATGAGAACTGAAGGAGGTTATACATTTCTGATATTGAAGGAGGATTGAATACACTAAAATATGGAAGTGTTACAGGAAGAGCTCTTAGATAATTATGAAGATTTCACAGTGTTGCCATAGATTCTGCCCCATGCGTATGTCAGTGGTATATCAAATAGGGTAACAAAACGAAATATACTGGTGTCAAAAGCAGAGATAATCCTGTAGCACTCAAAGAGAGCATACATGTAAAGGTGAAGTTAAAGCCCTGCAGTGTTCTGGCTTCCTGGGGCCAGGAGTTTGACTCCTATGGGTAAAGGGACCAAGTGTGTTCAGGGCAGGGGTCTCAATGCCTTGCTTACTGTTGGATCCAGGTGTTACGAGTGCATTCTTCCTGTTTGTGAGTGTAATAAATAAATATATATATATATATATATATATATATATATATATATATATATATATATATACTTTTAAAGGAATGTTATTGCTTATGTGATTAATTCTACAGCTGCTGGCCCATGTGGTTGTACCAAGTCAAGAAGGCATATGTATAACCTCAGTCCCAGGACAAAATCAGTCCTCTGTTTGGCCTGAAAACTGGATGGGCCATATCACTGCAGAGAATAAGCTGCAGACTGAATGTAACACAATAAGGGAGGGCAGAGATGAAAGCAATTGGGATGGAGGCAACTGTTAAACAAGGAGAGATGAGTATGGAAAGAGGGAGAGAAAGAATACCCCACTCAAAAAAAAAAAAAAAGCAAAATTCTAAAGCACATGAAGGATTCTGCTACTGAAAAGGCAATGGTTGTTTTGAACCTGACACCAAAAGCAAAAGCTAAAGTAGATAAGTGAGACTACATTGAATTAAAAAGATTTACCATAGCAAAAGAAATCATCAAAGTAATGAAAAGGCAACCTACTGAATGGAAAAAAAAATTTGCAAATTGTGAATCTGATCAGGGGCTAATATCTAAAATATATAAAGAACTCAAACAACTCAATAGCTAAAAACAAACAATCCAGTTAAAAAATGGGCAGAAGATCTGAATAGACAATTTTCTATAGAAGACATGAAGATGGCCAACAGATACCTGAAAAGATGCTCAATGTCACTGATCATCAGGAAAACGCAAATTAAAACCACAGATTTCAGGTGCAATTTCACCTGATATCTGTTAGAATAGCTATCATCAAGAGATCATCAAGAGGACAACAAATAACAAGTGTTTGGTGAGGAGAAAAAGGAGAAAAGGGAACCCTCATTCACTGTTAGTGGGATTGCAAATTGATATAACCCTATGGAAAATAATATGGAAGATTCTCATAAAAAAATAAAAATAGAAATACCACATGACCCAGCAATTCCTCCTCTAGGGATCTAACCAAAGAAAATGAAAACACTACTAGAAAAAAGATACTTGCACCCCTATGTTCACTGCAGCATTATTTACAATAGCTGAGATATGAAAGCAACCTAAGTATCCATTGGTGGATGAATGAAAGAAGAATATGTAGTAGATATATACCATGGACTATTACTCAGCCAAAAAAATAAAAAAAAAATAAATCTTGCCATTTGCAGCAAAATAGATAGACCCACAGGGCATTATTCTAAGTGAAATAAGTCAGAGAGGGACAAATGACATATGATTTCACATAAATAAACAACAAAAACAAAAAATAAACAAACAAAAACAAATGAACAAACTATGCAAAATTGAAACTGTCTCATAGGTATAGGAAAGAAACTGGTGGTTACCAGAGGAGAAGACATGCGGGAAAGGGCCAAAAAGGAATAAGACGTATACATTTCCAGTTATAAAATAAATGAGTCAGGGGTATGGAATGTAAAACCTAGGGAATACAGTCACTAATATGTAATAACCTTGTAGAATGACAGATGGTGACAAGACTTAGTGTGATCACTTCGTTAGGTATACTAATGTTGAATAACTATGCTGTACACCTGAAACTAATGTGATATTGAATATTAACTATATTTTAATTAAAAAAAGATTGTTAAACTTTGTTTCATAGTAAATATAGCGCCAATGTTTGTTTTAATTAAAGTTGTGACATAATCAAAAGATTATTTTTGTCACCTGAACTACATTTGCATGAAGGACACTGAGTGAAAATCACCGTGCCAATCCTAGTCAACACATAGAGCTCTGAGAGATAATCGTAAATGTCGTCTTCAACTATTAAGTTTTGGAGTAATTTGTTCCACAGCAAAATGATAGCTGAAGCAATGCTTAACACTCATAACAGAAAACAAAAAGAAAGACAAAATCCCCACATCCCTGGTAAATCTTTTGCTTGCAATAAAATATCCCCTCCTTCTCTTTAGGAGACTCCTTCTTTCAAATTTTCTTTCCTTGGGTGTCTTTCAAGTTCAAAATTTCCACATTGCTATTTCCATAAGGAATTCTTTCTCTTCTCTACCAAAAACTATATTACACACCCTTTTTTCCCAAGCCGCATCACGAGCTTCCTACACAAGATAATGTCCTATAAATGAAGATTACATTAAATAATTACAAGAAAATAAAAAGTGTAGAGATGGCTGTTGTATTACAATGTTAAACTTTTGGGAAAAAAAGTGTGTGTCACAATTAAATATGGCTTACATATTCATTTATATGTATCAAGCTCTTTTATATGAACCTCTGATTAGAAACATAACCTCTATTATTTGTTTCTATAGGAAAATATATTTAAGCATAAGAATTTAAGACCACTTAATTCATGAAAATGAAAGAATTTTATAGCTCTGAACAACTTAATGAAAATAAGATTTTTATTATTTCATTGAAAAGTTCTAAGCCTGTGTCACTGTTGTCTCATAGTTTTAGGAGGTTTTTCTAACAGGTGTGAGGTGGTATCTCATTTTTTAACATTAGTTTTCATCTCTGACTGCCTTCTCAATTTTTAAATGAATACCATTGTATGCTTTAAAAATATTTGAAAAATTGAATATCACTAAAGATTACTTAAAAATATTCTAATATAAGGAAGACAACTTTTGTTGAAAAAAGATCTTCAACTACTTGCATTACTTTAGAAATCTCTTTTTTTTTATTCAGTGTCATTAAACTATGCTCACATCAATCTAATGATACTATTTTCATCAGTTTTTTTTTTTCTTTTCTTTTTTATATCCCTTTAATTTTTGCAGTTTTCTTTGGAGTGTGCCACCTCCTGGTATAAAGCCTTCCTTGTGAGTTCTGTAAAGGACTCTCTGTTTGAATTTTGTGGTTATTCCAAACATTGTTGCTTTCTTTTTGAAGTGTGTGGCTCACATTTCATACAGATCTTTTAGGATGATTTTCTCGCATAGTGGGAAGTTTTTGACATGTGGGTTTGCTGGAATCCCTTGGCTTTAAACTTGGCTCAGAGCAGATGGTGCTGCTAGAGAAAGCAACAACACAGCTTTGGGCTTGCAAATCTTAGTGCACACATGATGCTTCCTCCCCCCAGGTCTGGTATGAGTGATGGGAACTTGGAACTAAACACTGAGGAAAATACACTCTTCACAATTGACTATTTGCTGCAAAAAAAGAAAAAAAGAAAAAGGAAATAAGGAAGGAAGGAAGAAAATAGGAAGGAAGGAAGGAAGGAAGGAAGGAAGGAAGGAAGGAAGGAAGGAAGGAAGGAAGGAAGGAAGGAAGGAAGGGAAAGGGAAGGGAAGGAGGGAGGGAGGGAGGGAGGGAGGGAGGGAGGGTAGAAGGAAGAGAAAGAGAAAGGTCTCAAAGAAGAATGAAGTAGAATGGGACACATTTCATTATTTCAATGCCAAATAATAGTCTCCTGCCACCTAGAGTGACTTGCCTCTAAAAACAAGGCTTTAAAACTGCTGAATTTAAAGGAGCTTATAATAATACATGTAAGGAAAATCAAATAGATTTTTTTAGTCCTAAAATGCCTTTTAGCATTTCTATTACATAAAATTAAAACTAAATGGCACTTAAACCCCTGCTCCAAAAAGAAAAAGAAAAGAAAAATGAAGCATAATGCTTAAATACTGTGTTTTGATATTAAATAGTAACTAAGGGAGGTGTTAAAATAAGTAATTGAAGGTAAATAATTTAAAAATTACCATTACTGGGAGATTGACATATATGTGATAGATGGGGTTTGAGGAAGAAAAAGTGAAAGAGAGATTCAGGAAAATTCTTCATTATAGTTTGTAATAAATTTCCCATAAATGACAGAAAACAATGTTTTTAAACAGGACAAATAACAGTCATTATGGTAATTATACAGAACCAAAAGATGAGGATAATATTAAATATGTAGTAAATCATTTCCTATTCAGCAATGTTTCTACTAAGACATGAAAAAAATGTATACATATGTATATGCACATTAATTCTTTTCCTTTTAACTTAGAAAAGTAGCTAAATAGCGCTTATCATAATTTAAGTCAGAAAATGACCTTGAAGTCTATTGGAAAGTCATATCAACTCTATTGGAAAGGTTGAGGGAGACCCCTAGTTACACAATGCAGGAAAAGGTAACACTGTGTAGCAGACATCCTCGATTTTTTAAAATACAGATTTATTAGGATACAAAGGACTGGGTTAAGATAACAGATTCGGGAGGCTTCATTCAAGGTTCAGTGGCAGGGAAGTCGCAGGCAGGCTGGTGACAGGGAGCATGAGTTGTAGCAGACACTGTAAGTGCCTTTGGACCCAGTAATTCTTTAAACTTTGTTTGTTTAGTTTGTTAGTTTGTTTTTTTAGCATTTACTCCATACTAAGTGTTCCGTGGTCTTGGGTCTTAGGAATCCTCACAGCAAACATTTGAAGTCTGTGTCATTATTCCCATTTTATAGATGAGAAAACTGATGCTTAGTGATATGAAATACCTTGCCCAAGAAACAAAGTTATTTGTAGAATTGCAACTCATGAAATCAGATTTTAAAAAGCCCTAGTTCCTGACATATTCAAAAATTTCATACAGCACTAATCAATAAAATTTGAGATTTTTGTCTTATTCACTATGCTACACCCAGTGCCTGGGACAGTGAAGGCAGATACAATGTAAATATTTGTTTAATAGAGTGGAATAAATGTAAAAAAAAAAGATATATTACCAATAATAAAATGAGGATTTAGAAATTATTATATTAACTTAATATATATTATATATTAATTGAAATGTGATGTAAAAATTTAAAAGTGTAAAATGCACATTTTTTAGCATAAAAACTGTCAGTGATTTTGTAATAGGTAAAATGTAAGGATACAAAGGAATTTGCACAGTAAAAATTAAAACTTCTGATAAAGTTCTTAGTGACCTAAATTATGAAACTTAGGCTAAGGTATAGTCTTCCCCAGGAAGGATTTCAGAACCCCCATGTTTATCTCTCCTAGGTAACTGAAAATAACCCAAAGAGAAAACGTCCACCTTTGTTAATCAATAATTAATTATTTACTGTTGAATTATTTCACATTTTGGTGATTTTTGTCATAATAGCAGTTTGTCCATAACAAGTAATAACCAAATATTTGAATACAAGTATTTTCTGTATTCAGATTAGTCCAGACCACTCTAAGAAGATAAAAAGAGAATGTGAGGCTTATCCTAGAGTAAAATAAAGGCTAGGTTTACGTGCAATTACCTGTACTCATGAAGCATTGAAAGAACAACGAAATCTGTAAAGAGGTGAGGTTTAATTTAAAAAAATAATTTAGAAAAGAGAAAGGTCAGGGAAATGCCAATGAAGACTTGGCCTTAACATAAAGGTAAGGCATGGAAAAAAGATGCTTACAATACCAAAGGCAGGCAGGGAAGTCAGGTAGAGGGACAAAATTACTTTAAACGATTTGGAAATGAAAATATTTTATGAAGGAGTTACTATACAAATGGACCAGGATAGTTATACAATAGAAACATCAAAATTATTTTAGAATTGATAATAAATTGATATATTTATCTAAATTTGAATAGTGCTCAATATCCAGGTAATAAAGGCCATTTATTCCTGTAGTGTTTATATTTTCTTTATTTTGAGTTAATTCTTTATTTCTTCCAAAGTAAATCAACTCTCGGTCTGTTCTTTTCTTCTCCTAGCCAATAGTTCACCATGGGTTCATTTTTTTTTTTAATAAGGGACTTTTAGGGATGGGATTTATGTGACATTATTCATAACATTGAGATTCATTTTTAAAATTACACTACCGCAACATCAGTTGCGGTAGTATAATTTTTGGGGAAAAGGTAATATTTGGGGAAAAGGTATTAGGACAATGACTGGAATTAGCCTGCTAACATAACTAGAGGAATGGGTATGTTCTTTTTTCTAAAGATATTCTCATTGATACAAGAATACCATGAAATTGTAACTAAGGAAGAAACTCAGCATCTGCCGAATTTTCAGGCTATTTAATCATTGGATGAGTTCCATCATTTTGCCCACACATCTTCTAATAAAAATATTTTGTCTTAGAATAAATGTTTAATATCTAAAGTATTCTTTGATCTCAAGATATTAATAAAATAATCATGTATTACTGAGTTAGTTTTTGCTTAGAAGGGCAGAGAACTATTGATACAAGCATGTCCATATATTAAGATTTATATTTTTTCTGAAAACTTTTCAAATATCTTCATTTTTCTTGACTAAGCTCTTAAACTTTGACTCATTTTTTTCTATTTTATGACTTTTATTGTATTTTATACTGATGTTTCAAGGTGGCTATTTCACACTTTGGTTAACTCAATGAATCCCTGTGGTGTGTGATGGAAGTCCTTTCCTTGTCAATTTATTTTATGGATGCTAGAAACATGTCCAAACTGCAACACATTGCATTTATGAATTTTGTTAGGCTGATACATTTGTATAGCCACTGTTACAGTCAAAATACAGATTACCATCATCTCAAAGTATTTTCTTATAACCCTTCCCAGTCCATTTCACCCCACCCATAGCAACTATGAAGTTCTGTTTGTCACAATGATTCTATCTGTCCTTGCCAGATTTTCAAATAAATAGAATGATACAGAATGCATTCATGTGTGTCTGGCCTCTTTCACTCAGGATAATGTTGCCAACAGTCACAAATGTTGTTGCATGTCATCAACAGTTCTTTCCTTTTTTTTGTTTTTATTGCTAGTACTATTCCATGTATGAACATACCATTATTTATTTATCATATAACAGTTATTTTACGTTGTTTACAGTTTGGACTTCTTATAAGTAAAATTGCTGTGGACATTCATGTTTAAATGTTTCATGGACAAATAAATGCTTTTATTTCAACTAGGGGTAGAGTGGCTGGGTCTCATGATATAAGTATATGTTTAACTTCATAAAAAAATTACCAAACTGTTTTCCATAATGATTGTATAATTTTACAATTTTACCAGCAATGTAAAAAGATTCCAGTTACTCTGCAATCTTGCTAGCATTTGGGTTTTGCCAGTCATTTACTTTAGACATTCTAAAGGGTGTATAGAGGCTTTCCGTTCTTGTGTTAAATTTCATCTTCCTTGAACATCATATCATGAGCTTCCCAGCCTTTCTTATACCTAATTTTGTGAAGTTTCTGTTCAAATATTTTGTTCATTTTCATTGGGCTGATTCTTTTTCTAATAATTAAGTTTTAAATGGCACATATTCTGAATAAAGTAATTAATTAGATACATTTATTGCAAACATTTCTCCCAGTCAGTGGCTTGCCTTCTTATTTTCTAAACAGCGTTTTTTGAAGAGTAGATTTATCATTTAATTTTTATGAAAGCTAAATTGTCAATGTATTATTTTTTTTAATCTAAGAAATCTTTATCCCAAGGAAATAAAGATTTTCTCTTGTATTCTCCTATTTTTCCTGTGTTTTTTTTTTTTTTATATTTAATCTTTTGTGTTTAGGACTGTGCTCTATTTGGTATTAAATTGTGTGCATGGTATAATGTAAGAGTCAATGTTCTTTTCTTTTGTGTATGGATATCCATTCTTTAGACATTAGTTGCTGTAAACTATCTTTTCTCTATGACATTTCTTTGAGAAACATTGGTGAAAATCAACCATCTGTATTTTCACAAGTCTATTTCTGTTCTGTTGAACTGATCCAGTTGTCTTTAAGTTTTTAAAGGTTCATAAGTAGCCATAGTAAAATCAATAAATCACTGACGTAGTAATTAGTAAAAGTTTATTGGGCATACACCAAAAAGACAGTTTGCAAACCACTCACTCAAACCAAAACATGGAATGAGGCTCAGGAGCATGTTGTCAGTAAGCAGCTTAAATAGTGAAAAAGCAGTAACTGTTATTCTTCATAGTGATTGGTTATAATATTAGAATTTTTGGTGGTTATTTCATATCAACCTTGGTAAGCAGTTCAATTTTATTTGTTTCCCAGAGGCATAAGCAAGAAATGACATAAGTCAAATCAGTCTTGCAAAATAACTAAATTAAGCTTTGCTTGTATGACTAAACTGTTTTTGTTTGCTTAGGGAATTTTCAAGGCTGGTCTTTATTTGCTTTTGATTTTAGAAAAACCAAAGCTACTCTTCTCTTGTTTACTGTATTTTTATAGCAAGTCTTTAAGTCAGATAATGTAAGTTATCTAACTTTTGTTTGTATCTTTTAATTAGATACATTGGGATGACATTGGTGAATAAAATTGTAGGTCTCAAGTGTACAATTCTATAATACATCGTCTGTATATTGCTTTGTATGTTTATCATCCAGAGTAAGTTCTCCTTCCATCACCATATATTTGACCCCCTTTACCCTCTTCAACCTCTCCCTTCCGCCCTTACCCTCTGGTAACCAATAACTGTTGTCTGTGTCTTTGAGTTTTTGCTTGTTTGTTTGTCTTCTTTATTTTCTGCTTTCGGTTTTATATCCCACATATGAGTGAAATATGGTTCTCAACTTTTTCTGTCTGACATTTCATTTAGCATGATAATCTCAAGATCTATCCATGTTGTTGCAAATGGCAGTATTTCATCTTTTCTTATGGCTGAGTAGTATTCCATTGTATATATGTGCCACATCTTCTTTATCCAATAATCTATCCATGGACGCTTTTGCTGTTTCCATGTGTTGGCCACCATGAATAGTGCTGCAGTGAATATAGGAGTATATTTATCTTTACGAATAAAAGTTTTCAAATTTCGGAGGTAGATACCCAGAAGAGGTATTACTGGGTTATGTGGTAATTCTATTCTTAATTTTTTGAGGAACCTCCATATTAACTTTGTTTTTATATTTTAAAATTATTTTGGCCATTTTCACATAAATTTTAGAATCAGCTTATCAACTTCTATAAAAATGTCTCCCTGGAATTTTTTTTTTTTTTTTGGTGTATAAATATATAGAGCAAAATTGAGAGAATTTATACCTTAACAATGTGTGTTTTCCAAATCATAAATATGATATATCTGTCTTTTAATTAGGTTTTTCTTAATTTCTATTAGTGATGTATTTACTTTTTTATTGTATAGTTCTTGTATATATTTTGATAAATTTAACTTAATGTATTTCATATTATTGATACTATTGTAAATTATACATTTTCATTTTCTATTTGGAATTACTGTTTACTGGTATATTAAAAAGAGATTCTTTTTTTCATATATTGACTATCAACCTACAATATTTTTAAACTCACTTATTATTTATAATATCTTTATTGTAATTGGGGTTTTTTTTTTAGATAAGTTCTAACCGAAAGTTCTTACCCTCTCCTCTCCTTTTTGTAATAAAAGTATCACAACAATTAAAAACAACCTCAGTTTGGAATCTGGTATTTTAGAGTTGGTAGGCAACCAATCTTTCCTCTATAGACATGAATCTCCACTGTTACTTTTTAATCCTGCTACATATAACTTAATTAGTTTCTTAACATTGCACACTTGCTTTTAATTGATTGCATTGGGAACCATCTAGGTAACCCCTAATCTTTTTTACAAGTCATGTCAAGATGACTTAATGTTGGATATGCAACATTATCCATTAATGACTCTAAATCTCAATGCATTTTCTATAAATGAACTAATAGCAACCGAGTGTGTGTGTGTGTGTGTGTGTGTGTGTGTGTGTGTGTGTGTGTATGCATATATTCAGGGTAGTATACATATATACTATATTAAGGAGAGGTAATTCTTCTGTTTTTGTGTTATAGAAATCATTACCAGAATCATAAAAATTGGCACAGCTTAGTACCATCAAGTTTCTAACCCCTTTTGTCTTCTAATCCATCTTATCTACTACCATAACCTCACATAGCAAATATATCTCCAGAGTACACATTTACGTCTCCAACCCAGATTAGTCCTCTGAGTTTTAGGACCCAATCTCCAAATGTCCATTTGATACTTCTATATAGATAAGTATATATAATATTATATATAGGTATTTACACATGTCTCAAACTAAATAGCAAATTTCCTGTTTCCCCAAAACTGTTTATCTTCCAGCATTCCTCATTTAGTAAAAGGCACCATTATTAGATAAATAAGTAATTTATTTCAGGAATCTGGAATAACTATTCCCCCACCTTTATGTTACCGATCAATCTATCCCCAACTCCTAACAATCCTACCTTCAAAATATCACTTTCAACTGTATAATTATCCAGCTCCTTCATGCTAATTTATTCTTGATTTGTAAGTATTATAGTATAATAGTTAAGAGCACAGATTCCAAAACCAAACTGCCAGCATTTCAATTCTTTCTCTTCCATTTAATAGATATGAAACTCTGGAAAACTTTTTACTGTGTCTGTGATGTCATTTCCTTATCTGTAAAATAGGACTAATAATAGCATCTGTCTCATAGAGCATTGTGAAAGTATATGTAAGTTAGTAGCGAAATAGTGTTCAATATATTTCTGCTATAATACATTTTGCTATTATTATTTTCTAAACCACGATCATGTCTGGCCTGTAGTGTAGCAGGTTCTTTCTAACCAGATAGCCAATATTTCTTTTACCTTATTCATTTAATTCTTCACACAGCACCTGAGTGATCTTTCTAGTAAAATCCAATCATGTGACTTTCTTATTACCCAAAATTCATTACATAATACTTTGTTGTAATGTACCAAATCATATTTCTGACATTATCCTTCATTTTTTATACTCCAACTTTATTAATTTTCCCTTTGTTTGTTTTAGACACTAGGCTCTTTCTTGGTTCAGGGCCTATATACGTGCTACAAGAAATGCAGACATCATAGAATTTGTCCAGGAAAGTCACTAACCAAACAAAAAAAGACAATAACAACAAGAAACACAGGGGAAGGAGGAATCTGATTTTCATAATTGCTGCATTATATTATCTAAAATGTCAAGTTTCAAAAGCAAACAAACAAAAAAACAATTGAATGACTTCAAAGGAACAGGTAAATATGAATAATACAAAGGAAGAAAACAATCAATAGAATTACCCTTATGGATGCCAGATTTTAGACCTGCTAGATAAAGATATTAAATCAGTTATTATGATTATATTAAAGAAGTAAAGGAATACATATGTTTTTTTTAATCAAACTATGACAATAATGTCTCACCAAACTGAGAATAGCAATAGAGCCAGGAATTGCAAAAAAGAGCCCAACAGACATTCTGAAGTTGGAAAGCACAATACTGAAATGAGATATTCACTAGAGGGGATCAGCAACAGATTTAAACTTACAAAAGAAAGAATCAGTATACTTAAAGACAGGTCAATAGAGATCATCCACTCTGAGGAATATAAAGAAGAATGAATAGAACCTTCCAAATCTGTGGGATACCATCAAGTGTAAAAACATATGCAGGGAGGGTGGTGGTAGATGAGGGTAAACGGGGTCAAATATATGGTGATGGAAGGAGACTGACTCTGGGTGGTGAGCACACAATGTGATATATGGATGGTGTATTACTGAATTATACACCTGAAATCTATGTAACTTTGCTAACAATTGTCACCCCAATTAACTTTAATTAAAGAAAAACTAAAACAAAAACATATGCATAATGAGAGTCCCAGAAGGACAGGAAAAAGAGAGGGACACAAAACATATTTGAAAAAGTAATTGCCAGATATGTCCCAAATTTGTTGAAACACATTAATGTACACACACACAAGAAGCTCAGTGAATTCCCAGTAGGAAAATTTCAAAGACATCTTTACCAAGACATATCAAATTTTCAAAAGTTGAAGAGAAAGAGAAACTATTGAAAGCACCAAGAGTATGATACATCACATACAAAGAATCCTCAACAATATTAACAGCACTTACCATCAAAGAAGAATTTTTTACCTCTTTGCCCACACATGCAAGATAAATTTAGTCTACTTATTATATACTCTCTGCATTTCTCCTTTATTGAATTTATAAATTTATGTTAAGCTGTAATTATTTGTTTAATTCCTGCCTCTCCACTTCATTGCCAATTTGGAAAAAGTGGATCCTGACACATAGCAAATCCTAAGTGAATGAATGAGTCAATTAATTAATAAACACATATCATTCATCTATATATCTGACTTCCTTAGTTTTATTTTCGGGGTTTTCCTGACTATACTATACAGAGCTCTTTCAACATGTCTGAACATTAAAGGGAAAAGGTGTGTCAGATACTTTAAAACTATTAATATCTGTTAATTTGTAAAGCTTAGAGTGGCTATCTTTGAGAGGAAGGATGAAAAATGATGGTGTGTTCTTTGTTATTCTACACATAACAAATTTTCTAGAATGATCTACTATGGACTAAATTGTGTCCTCTGAAAATGGTTAAGACCTCGCCCCCCACTCCCCACTGTGACTGTATTTGGAAGTAAAGCTTTTTGGAGGTAATTAAGGTTAAATGAAGTCAGAAGAGTGGTCCTAATTCTATATAATTGGCCGAACAAGAACTTATGCACACTCAGCAAGGAAAGGTTACGTAAGCACACGGTGAGGAGATGGCCTTCTGCAAGGCAGGGAGAGGAGTCTCACTAGACCCTGACCATGCTGGCCTGATCTCAGAATCCCAGCCTACAAAATTGTAAGAAAACAAATTCCTGATGTTTAAGCACCCAGTCTATGGTGTCTTACTGTGGTAGCATAAACTGACTAACATGACCCTGTATTTATTTGCCAATAGGACAAAATCCATTTTATATCAGACTTAATGGTGCTATATTTCTAAAAATTCAAACTCTTATGAAGCATGTTTTTTTCTTTCAGTATTTTGATTCAATAAGAAAAAAATAAAAATGGAGGATAACGCAAAAATTGTTAGAACAGTAGTCAAAACACAAGTAAAACACAAATTCTCTTTTTCCTCCTCAACTTGACCATCCTTCACACCAAATTTACACATGTGCACTTTTTTTTCTTCAGATATAGGCTTGGATAGTTAGTATGTTCACCTCTTTTTCTCTCAGTTAAGTTATTGTGATATACAGAAAGGAAAAGAAAGAAAGAGAAAGAAAGAAAGAAAGAAAGAAAGAAAGAAAGAAAGAAAGAAAGAAAGAAAGAAAGAAAGAAAGAAAGAAAGAAAGAAAGAAAGAAAGAGAAAGAGAAAGAAAGAAATAGATATAGATATAGGTGATATAGATATAGATAGATGATATATATAGATATATATAGATATAGAAATAGAGATGATAGAGATAGAGGTAGAGATAATCTCCTGATCTTTCATTAGAATGTGAGCTGGAGGGTGGGGACCAGGAGTAAACTGAGCCCTCCAATTACCTAGTAGAGAATCCCATGCCTCTAATACATCATGACATGTGATGGTTGAATAATGGGTGGTTCTTTTGTTATAGGGATACCGTTGTGTCTCTAACTTAAGAATATTTTGTCTGTTTGTGTAGTTAACTATTAGGACCTTGAAACACTTCTTTTTCATTTGGAAACCCAATATATTTTGTTCAGTAATAAAATATTATTGAGGCTACTTTGGTATTTCTCAAACAGTAGGACAATAGGCTGAACAAGGCTTGCCCTGACCAGCTTTCTTTCTGGACCATAGTTCTCTCATTTATGGAGTGATGTAAGACTGCATACATATGGGGTCTTATTCAGTGTAAAAGCTTTTTACGGCTCCAGTCATGACTATCCATTCCTCAGAAGCCTTGAATAGTTTCTCCTTTTCTCTCAAAATCATAAACAGACAACTTAGCACAGCCCAGTGGTCTGGCCCTAACTGCATACACTATCTTTGAAGCTTTATTTACCACTTCAGCCTTCTACAAACGTGTTCCCCAGACACAGGACTGTTGTCATTACCGGAACACTTAATATGCTTGCAGGCATCTGCACCTAATTCCTCAGCAGGGAATGTTTTCCCTGAATCACCCACCTATCAAGAATATCTCAACTACACCTTCTTCTTTAAAGCCTTTCCACCTTCAGATTAAAGTTTTTGTGCCTTTGTACTCTTAAAACATAATGCTTGTTTTTCGGCTTTCCCCTCATTTCAATTGAAAGATGTGTGTCTACCACTTGAGAAAAGGAAATGCATCTTGCATCTTTTCCTTATTTGTATCCCTGCTAATGTATAAGCACACACACACACACACACACACACACACACACACACACACACACACCCTTACTGAACTTATTGCTACCATGAAACTACAGATAACTTATCTTAGTTATTAAGTAACCTTCTGCTCACTGAGAAAACATTACACATTCTAAATACAAGAAGACTCACAAAAACTCAAGCACGACATTCCAGCCGAAGCTTTAATCTTCAACTAAGCTCATTTCCCTGAAATCTCACTAGAGACTGAGTTCGAGATGTATTTTATGTTAGTCCATCACCCTTAAGCCCCTTATTAGCATGATGTCTCACATAGATGTTAGATAAAAAGGTCATTTTAAAAATTACTCAGAGTTTTTGTGTGGTTCTTTTAAAAAATACATTGAAATGAGGTGATGAAAAAGAAATCTATGGGACATTCGCTCTGAATCCCAGCAGCCTTGATTTAAGTGATTTGAACAGTGTGAGAATACTGCCGGCTGGCGCAGGAGGCAGTCAGGAAGACATTGCTTCTTACCCTGGCTCTGCCTTAAGATAAGGTGTATTCATGGAAAGGTACTTGAACAATTTTTCAGGTAATAATATCCCTTTTTTTTCTCCAGATACATGGTGCAGGTTTAGAGAGAAAGAATTGTAAAATGATAATATGGCTCTAAATCACTCTCCTTTAAATAGCAACACCAGAGCATACCTGTTTTGGGATTCTAATCACGACTTAGAATGTGCTGTGCAGCCTGAAGTTTGCAATTGGTTTTAAGGTGAGGAGATTTGAAGTTCACTAAAGATATCACAAATGATACCTAATGGCTGGAACTTGGCTATGAATGATTTAGGATGGAACTGAAATCCATGGTGTATCATATTTCATTCCATTTAAGCCACTATTCACTGTAATAGGCATCTATACTTCACCATCAAGAAAGCAAGCCTCTACTGGCAATGGCAAGTTTTATTTTAGCTGTTTGTGTTTCCTAACTTGGAACTACCCTTTTAATCCTTTCGGAGAATGACCAATAGCCTACATTGATTATATTTCTGCTTCTAGAAGAGAAGAGGCTCTTAATGGAGCTTGTAATCATTGTGGGGCAGAGAATTAAGAATGCAAGCTCATTTCTTTCCAAGATACTGTTTTAGAAAATGTAAAAGGTTAACTATCTTTCTTGAAGAGCTAGCCTAAAAATGAAGTGTAAGGCATTATCAACTGACTATAGATTTTTACTCTACAGATATTCTTATATAACATATGTGACCATTAGAAAGTTCATATAGTGGAAAATAGCATGGTCTCTGGAGTTCAAATTTCTTTAATTCTACATACTAACTCAGTAATTTTGAATAAGTCAGTTAATCTGCAAGTATCAGTTTCCTAATCTGTAAAGTGGAAGTTTTTGGAACGAGGCTTTTGTAAGGATTGGAAGTAAAATTCAATGAGATTTATTTAACTTTAAAATGTTTGATTTGTCAGGTGAAGTTCCTGATATGTAAAAATGTAAAACAAAATAAACAAAACAAAGTAAAAGAAAGCCCATTATAGCAAAAAAATAAATAAATAAATAAACTCTTAATTTTGGTTAGGAAAAAAATTAAAATCTATTAGTGCTATTTTGTAATAATGCGGCTGGCTCATTTTTCAAAATCAAGTGGGATTTTCACTGGTAGTATATACCGATTTTATTCCCAAAACAAATTAAGACCTAAATGGCACCTTGAATAACAAATAATTCAAGATGCTAAAAAAGTCATAGAAATATAATGATAGACTACAGGGGTATGTTGAAATAGGATAATATTTACATTTAAAAAATCTTTTTGCAAAGGTTAGTTAGGTGCTATTACTTCATAGCTTTTTATTTATGTAGCTGCCTTAATTTCTTCATACCTCAGGATTTACTCTCAATATTCTATTAGGAGTAAAGGGTTAAAATAGCATGAAATAGTTAAAGTTATTTTAATAAAAATTCCTTTCTCCCTGATTCAACATGTCACTTTTTTCTTTCTCATTTGTAACATGATAGATATTCCTGTCCTTTGGGTAAAGTACTTGATTGAACATTTAAGTTACTTTTTTAGATCTTCAATTTTCACTGACTCATCTCAATAATGCTTTGGCTTTTTCACCTCTCACCATTCCTAGCTTTAATATATTCCAATGTTATAGATAAGAAAATCATAAAAATTACACAAAGTTATTTTTTTTCTGTGTACTCTATTCTTGAAAAGTATAAACAGGTTTGGAGATTTCTTTTACTGAAAATCACATTTTTTAAAATCATGAGTATTTGTCATGGTTTAATTGAATACTGCAATACTTTGTGAATGCTACATATTTAACTAATGATGTTGGTTGACGCATTTATGTGTCATTTTAAAAACTGTTTTAAGGTTAAGGTCACAAATATATTTTACTAGTTCCTTCTTTTATGAGAATTCCAAGTTCCTCATGTATAAAATAAGAGGATTGGATCATGTAAACTTGTAATTTTCTTAAACCCTGACAATTGTATTAGTCAATGATTCTAATAGCTGGGAACCACAGCAACAGGTTCTCTAATCACTGAGTGGAGATCAGGATTTGCAGCTAATTGCATTTGACCTTATAGATCTTGTGCTCTGACTTCAGGAGGGAGTCTGACAAACTTCTGTGTTGAAAACTGTAGATTCTGAATCAGCAGCATGGGGTGTAGGTCTCAGTATGTTGAAAAATCATACTGGCCGTGCGTTAAGAAATAAAAACTTTGTTTCGTCAGTACCATGCTAAAAGAAGCAGATCAAGAGTAGAAAATTCAACTATCTAAATGTCCTCAAAAACTAAATATATACTTTTGATAAG
The DNA here is from genome assembly GCA_031876335.1 of Hipposideros larvatus. NCBI lineage: Eukaryota > Metazoa > Chordata > Mammalia > Chiroptera > Hipposideridae > Hipposideros > Hipposideros larvatus. The sequence goes on along the minus strand of CM063088.1, from coordinate 172,367,233 downwards.
TATATTATTTTGGCATTTTTACACTTGCTTGAAGTTTGAATTCTCTGATAATAAGTTTCAAATTCTTTCTTTGTTTTTAGCATATAGACTTAAAAACAAGAGGGGTGAAATTAGGAAGAATATAAATATTAACCCATGATATTGAATGTTATATGGAAATAGAAAAATAAAGACACATTATGGTTTATAGACACTAACCTTGGAAACATGTTTTAATCAACAAATGCCATTCTAGGTTTACAAGATATATTAGATCCTATGTTCTGTTCCTTTTATGGTGAGTTTTGAAAATATCAAATTGAGAATAGAGGAAGACAATAATTGTTGAGAAGAAAGAAAATGTAATATTTAGATCATTTAAACAGTAGACAATTATTTTACATGGGTCCCTAAAAGCAGGTTTTTTTAATATTGCCAGCATTAAAATCAGATTATATATTTTGCATATTATTAAGTAAAAATTTCAACAAAAGACTAATGATAATTCTGTTTTTAAGAGTAAAAAAATCATTCAAAAAATATATCCAAAAAACAATGACTGAATAAATCAATGCTAATGCAAGTAAGAATACCTTGAGAAGTAATAAAATACCAAAAATTTAAAAAAATGACACCTAAAGCATATGATTTAGGAAATTAAATCACAAAATTGTTGCTTAGCCACATTTAAAATAAAATTTCTTCACAATGAGCTAATTATAGCTAGAGGACAATTAAATTCAGTCCCTAGTGAAAGAGAGGCATACAGAAGAAAGCTGGTGAACGTAATTTATTTTGCATAACCAGTGCACTGAATGTCTTTATGGAAAAGATATAATGATAAAGAGCTCAAAAGAGCCCATCTATGAAGTAAAAGAAAGTAAAGGATTGATCTGGCTACCAGAAGGATATGATAAGTATGTTTTGGATAGGAATAAAGTGATACACGCATTTAACATTAAACAAAAAGAAATAAGGGCCGGCTGAGAGGCGCGTTGGTTAAGAGTTGGCTTGAGATGCCAGCTCTGAGCAGCAGGGCCCCGGTTCGGATCCCATATGAGGGCCAGTTACACTGCCCTCTACAGCTAAGATGGTGAACAACAGCTCGACCTGGAGCTGGACTGCAGTGAGTCGCAGGCGGCATAGGCTGCAGCCCCTACTGCAGTGGGCTCCCATAAGCTACCATGTGTGGCCGGCAGTCAGGTGAGCAGCCAGCAGCTGGTGTGAGCTGCCAAGAGCTGCGGTGAGCGGCCGTCCAGAGGCCGGCGACCCATCTGCCTCACCCGGGAAGGGTGCAATGATAATACCAACATGGGCCAGTGAAGCGACATCCTCCACAGCTAGACTAAAGAACAAAAGGACAGCAACTTGTCTGTTCCCCTTCCTCGACTCCCCCAACGCTGTTCCCTTCCCCAATTCCCCAATTAAAAAAAAAAAAAAAACTTAAAAAAAAAAAAGAAATAACGTTAAGGCCATGGAGAATGCCTCTGTCACTTAATAAGAGTTTGATCCTGGACAAGTTATTTAATATATTAGAACCTCAATTTTCTCATCTGTATAGTGGATATGGTAGTTACACTTTTCATGAATGGCTTTCATGGGGAATAAATGAGAGATTTTTTTAGTGATCAGTACACTGCTTGGCACACAGTATTAAATAGATATTTACAATGCTATATTTAATTTTTCAGGACTATTTTTTGTGTTGTTAAGCTTAACATTTCTTATATAACCAGAATAATAGTTGCATTGATTGAGTGTTTCTCTGCAGGCAAGACCCTACATTAACTGTACTGTCGGTAATATCTGTGAGTTTTCTCGTGCCGCACTGTTTCTTGTTCTTCTTATACAGGCATTTCCTCTGTAGTCTCTGAACTGGCTGTGCCCTTTCTTGGGGGAGACCCACATAGCCCTCTCTCTACCTTATTTTCTTTAATTCTGTCACTTTCTCAATGATACCTACCCAACATTGCATATAAAGAACTGCAGTGTGCCTCACACCCAGCACTCCCAAATCCCTTCTCCTGCTCTACTTGTTCTTTTTTGTAAATCACTTTTTAGCATAAGAATAAGTTACTTATTAGTTATCTCAATTATTGACTTGCCATTGCTCCTCATTAGACTGTAAGCTCCACAAGTAATGAAATAATTGTCTATTTTGTTCATGGCATATTCTAAGGACCTAGGAAAGTGCTTGACTTATATACTAACCACGCAATACACTTTTTAAAGTTGAATTAAATATATAAATTATCTTTAACTCATTAAAATATAATCAATATTATTAGCGCCAAAGCATACATGGACTAGGAACACAGGTATTGTTCACATTTTTATACCTAGTAGTGGTTGAGCTAAAATTTAATCCCAACCTGAGTGAACACATAGTCTTTGCTTTTGCTCCTCTCCGGCATGTCTATCTAGTAGGAAAGAATGAGAGACATCCCTTATTGCCCAAAAGGAAGTCACTCAAACAATAGGTCTTATAATTTGGGGTAAAAAATTTTATAAACTCTAATCTTTTCCTTTCCACTTCAACATTTTTATGCTGTGATGACATTAGTAGTGAGTAAGTTAAAGGATATGTGACAGAACAAGGGAATGGTTAGATCAGCTTGAAAAAAAAAGGAGGATGTTTGTTTATGAATAAGAACTAACATAAATTGTACCTGGTGTATATGATTTACTGAAATTAAAAAGTATTGTGCATAAGTAATTTCCATAATTAATGAATACAACTCATTTAATCATAAAACATTGTCATTCCATACCATGTTATTATCAAGGTTTGCTTTCCACCAGCCCATGCACAAAGGCCATTATTTCACAATGATTAAGGGCCTAAGTTTGTCAGAAACAGACCAGGGTTTGAGTACCGGCTCTGTCATGTCCAAGATGTATGACCGCAGGATGGTTTTCTATGCTCTTTACAACTCTGTTTCTTCAGTTTTAAAATAGGGTTAGTTCATGTATCAGTCTCAAAAGTAAATAAAGACATAAAAAGGAGATAATATTTCAAAAGTAATTGGTAAGCACTCAGGAAATGTTAGTTTTTATTTTTCTTATGTTGTTATATTTGGATGCATATTCATATACTCTTAGTTTATTTTTCTCTCCTATAGACACGGCATAAGCTTAGGTCTTTGTAAATGTAAGTTTTTAACACTATTGTGATGTGGTGGCCCTGTTGATGTTGTTAGGTATTTTTGCCAGACAGTCACAAAGCATTTGACAAGAGTTAAAAAAAAAAAAATCTTAAAAGTGGACCTTTAAAAAAGCAGAAAAATAACTAGTGGACAAATACTTGCTAGGGAATTTTTTAAAAAGAGAAAGTAATCATTTTTATGACTCTCATGAGTCATTCTAAATGGATTACATCCAGGCCAACATTAATTTGTATGATTCCTCTGCTGAAAAGGGAATATACCAGATGGACTATTATTATTCATAACTTTTACAAACAATACCTGATAAATACCATTAGCATTACAAGTTCTTTGGGGTATATAAGTTTATGTAATGTAAACTCAAATAAACCACTAGGGTTTCTAAGTATCCAAACTATTATTGAGAATTGGTCTATATTCCTCATTATTATGGTAAAAGAAAAAAAAATGAATGACTTGAAATTCAAATTATTCCCACTCTAAATGTGGAAAAAAGAAGCTTGTCATGGAAAAATTTCATTATTTTCTTACCACTGAATTCTTTAAAAATTTTATATCAAGGCCACCACTGAAGTTCATATTGATCTTCATTTATTTCTCCACAATTAATATTTTTCTTTATTCCATATAAGTTTAGTTTTTCTATAAATACAGAAGAAATGTTCTCAAGTTATTTTTACATATATAATTAATTGCTATATTAATATAAACCAATTTTTTATAATTATGATGGTCTCCATTGGTGAATTCTCATTATCCTCTTGTAATTAGCAGTATTTCAAGAGACCTTTGAAGTAACAACTCCGATGTTTACAGACATAGCTACAAGGGAATTCCACTCAGATTTTGGACTGGCAAAGGAGAGCTCCAAACAGTTAGCATTATTTGGAGATATTAAAGAATGAAAGGATGTAAGCAAATTAAATGAAAGGCAATGAGCATATCTTTCAGTTATGAAGGGTTAATTATGAGAAATTAATTATAAAGCATTATTTATGAAGAGTAAGTTATGGAAAGGTAATGTTTAAGAAGCTTAAGTGGAGGCACAAAGTTTAGTTAAGAAGAGTTAGTTTTTCACATAAGAACTGCCTTGAAAAAAATATATTATTTAAATTCTTTCGGCAGAACTTAATATTTTACTATCTGTGTAGCCTCTGAAAAAGTGAACTGTGCCCTCTTTCCTTTCAGTGTTTAAATAAGCTGATATTATGTGCAATAGCATCAAGAATTCGTCCCCCTTCTTCTCAAGTCTTTGTCTCCAGTGAAATCAGCCAGGGGTGCTGTGTACTCAACCTTGTTTAATGTGTCTTTACAACTAGCAGTTAATTTCAAGTTTCATCATAAAAAAATAATAATAATCGTAAAATAACTTTGTATGTAGAATCTTGTCACCTATTTGACTATCGAATATTTAACTAATTAAATTTCAAAGTTGAATTATTACTAACAATATAAATGCACAACATAGCTCTTGGAAGTTATGATGTGTCCCATGTTTTTTGTTTTTTGTTTTTAATTCAGATATTATTATCCTTGTATATTCTTGAGTGATACTAAAAAAGCATAAGAATAAAATAAACAGTAACATCCATAAGAATTATATCCATCTTGTTTTCCAGAGCTTACTGTAGTGTTGCTTGCTAACAAATGTATTTTTTTAAGAAAAAGAGTAACAGTTAAATTAATATTGAATGCATTTTAATATGGAGAAATAGTTTTAAAAAACTTTATGAAGAGACTGTACAAATGATCTGTGATTAAGCTAAGAATAGGATCTAGGCCTTTGGATTCATAGCTCTGTAATCAGAGGCGCCCACCTAATTTGTCTTACCTGACACACTATGTTTTAATCACTGTGCTATTCAGGAGAGAGAGAGAGAAAGAGAGAGAGAGAAGAGACGAGACCTGAGTTTTAGTTCAGCTTTTTTACTGAGTTAGCTATTTTCTTAATGTTCTTCCTTAGTTGTGTCTAATCTTTTAAGTCATTTTTATTCCCCATGTGTAATTTCTGATCATTGAATCCATGGATGAGGCAATTTGCTAGCAATTGATATAGAAATTATATTTGTTTGTTTGTAAAAATAATAAGCAAAAAATTAGTGAAAACATTAAATATGTTGAGTAAAAAGGTAATAATAAAATTAAGCTTTGCCTTGGTAAGAAGTACTTTTACACCATTTACCTTTGAAGGTACATGTAGGGCAAGCCTTGTAGTCACAACTGCTCTCAAGAGGAGCTATTTAGACAGTGTGTTCACCATGATGAGTCAGTCTCAGGCCATTGCTGTTTAACATGGTGGCTTATGTTCCAGCAGCATCACTGTGAAGGCTATTCTCAGAATGTAGCCTTAAAATAGGTTTGTGGGTTGAGGCGTGGGATGAAGGCTCACACTGTTATTACAACATAATCTGAATCTGTGCTCCAAGGACATGAGGTTGTTCTAAACGTGTGGTGGAAAAACCTGTGTGTTTTCCACAACAGATGGGGTGTGGGAGGGGAAAATGGTTTCTTTCCTGTGTACTCCCTATAACTAATAATGCTTGGAAAAGCTTTAACAGACCAAAGTGTTTGAGAGTGGACTGGCATCTGACTGCCCATAGGAATAATTGAGGGTGAGGGTTGTGCCAACTCTGCTTTCTATGCTGCTATTTTCATTGAGGGAGAAAGTGTAGTCTTCAGCAGCTACAGGGCAGTAGGCTTCAGGTGAGTTCTCTGCATAACCTGAGATAAAGCTCAGTGTGAGTGGAGTACAAACAAGGATAAGGAGTTTCTAACTCCTGAGTTTGCTGCAACCCCTCTAAAGTAAGACCACAGTCCTTATTCAAACATCAGAAAGTAGGGAATGTATTTTAAAGGAGTTGCTAGCACTCTGCATATGTCTTGATATTAGTTGTCATATTTGGGATGCAAGCTCTCTGCTGCCTAGTTCACTGCACTCTATAATTAGAGCTTTTCATTATTAGAGCAATAACTCAGGATTCAAATAAACAACTCAGGATTTTGACATTTGCAGAAAATAGTACTGAAAAATCATTACAAGAAAATGAATATTAAATACCATTAAGTGAAATATGATCAACTTAGTCACCTACTGAAGGAAATGAATAATTGCATTTGTAAAAGCAAATTACAAAGGGAGAAAATACAGCCGGTTAAAATACAAATAAATCACTTTTCATCCCATTGTTGTGGCACTCAGCTTTTGGTACTTGATCATTTTAGAAATAAGAGTCTCCTGAGAAAAATTTCTTGCCAAGAGACGGTTAGCATGTTACAGCAGACGGTGTTTTGGATTACTCTACATATCTCCACTATAAATAGTATACTTTCAAAATGCTGTTTTGAGCTATTCAAGTGAGCTAGTGATCAGACGTGGCAGACTTCACGGTAATGATGGACTGACATATGAATAGGGAAAGGCTTATCATTTTAGATGGACACATCTTGATGAATTCAAACAATAACCTGTAATCTTTAATTTAAACCAGCCACTTAGCTGGTAAAGGCGATGAGTTGTCATGTGGCCTGTTCATTTACTGCTAATCAACAGGATTCACATATCTGAAATCCCCAGCATTCAGGGACCTGTAAGAGGATTCATGCACGTGTTCTACTTTATGCTACTGATTTGCAAAACAATGAGTCTGGTAATGATGCGAAAGATTTAACTGGCTTGCCTTGTGTCTCCTCTATCCGAACTGATTTTTATTTGTAAAGAGGAACCTTTGGAAGCCTGCAGTTCCCACAGGATGCTGAGCAGTCAGGCACTAGGCTGAGGATGCCATTCTGTGTCAGGGATCAGAAATCAGCCAGTTAATAGCTGTGCGTTTAGAATTGTCTAATATTTTTCCTCGTTAAAGGCCAATTTTCTAACCTATCAAGTCATTTCCACATCCTTGATATACTGTAGACTGGAAGATTCTTTCAAAATAACACTAGTTTAAATGATTTATTTCTACAGCAGAATAACTTGATGAATATTTTATGCATCAAATCATTTTATAATTTAGATTTATGTAATCCAGACCCAAGACATACAAAACAATTCTTGCCAGTCTTTATATTAGAGATTCAGGTTTTGCTGTTAGTTCACAAATGCCTGTTGTAACAAGATTTTGCTTCAGTAAAATAACAGTGAACCAATTTTTTCACCCATTGTCAAAGGGTGACATTTGTGCTGTTTCCACTGAACAAGTTATTTTAATTATTCCAAGACAGAGTTGGTGTAGTCCTCATTTTCATTTTTTTCTAGTTACACACAAGAACATTTAAAAATCTCAAGTATTAGGGTATGAAAAATTATTATAAGTGTATATGTTCCTATAAGTTTTGAAAATTTAAATTATTTCATTTTGGTAAACAATGACAAATTTCTGGTAATATGAAAAAACTCAGGTGAAGGATTTAAAATTGGCAAAGCCATAACTTAAGAAATGTTACTTTAATTGTGTCCCTAAACATACATACACACACACACACACACACACACACACACACACACACACACTGAAATATTCTCTTCTTTTCAAAATGATTTAAACAAAACATGTGACCGTGATTATATAATTTAAGGAAGGAAGGAAGGAAAGGAAGGGAAGGATGGAAAAGAAAGGAAAGACAGAGGGAAGGAAAAAAAGATAAAAAGAAAAAAAAGCTATGAAAATAATGACATCTTCCTTATTCCAGAATTCAAAGTAGTGTCTCTTCACCTTCTAGCCAGAAATAGGCCTTTAAACATTATCTTCAAAAAACCATGGCGAAACATTCAGATCATTAGTGGTTTATCAAAACCCAGTACCACTAACAAAAACAAGACAAAAAAAAATTACATCTGCCACTTTCTTCTACTCCTCATTTCTTCTCTCTCCTCCTCCTACACAGCTTCTGTGCTCATATTTCAGTTTCATAATCTGTCCATTGTGAATTAAGAACATTTCGTTGGCAGTTCTCCTTACCTACGGGGTGCAAGATACATTGGCCTCTGTGACACTGTCAGACTCTGCTCAGATTTCTACAATTGCTAGTAAATACCATCACTCCCCAGGCAAGCCAGAGTGCAAAACCAGAAACAACAGCAGGTGTTGCATCTGTTGGAAGGAACAGACTTAAGAGGTGCCGATGACTCAGTGACAGTTCTATTGATCTTGGGGGTGTGTATGTGAGTGTGTGTGTGTGTGTGTGCACACGCATGTGTGCATGTGTGTGGCACAAAATAAATTTCTTAGCAGTGGGGGCCTCATGGCAATGAGATTTACACATTGCTATTATTTTTAGCTTTTTTGTGTGTGAAATGTGATGCTACAGTTACTAATAATGTTAGAGAATTCATTTAGAGTGTTAGCTGAGAGCCCAGTAGCTGCCACCTGATTAAATGTGCAAGCTGGGCCTTGTAATTATTTTTCAATTTAGTTTGTAGTTAGTTTCTCTATGATTTGAGCAAAGTTTTTTGTTTTCTTTTGTTTTATTTTTCAAATCTACTCATATTCATTCCAACAAAGCATGTTTTGTTCTCTAGAGATGTCACTCAGCCCATTTTAGCCAGATAAATGCCTAAAAAGAGAAACAGTATTTTTTACTTTGGGATGATTAGAGTGTTACATTGTATTAACCTTCACTTAAAAAAATGGATTTTCAAGGTCACAGTTGTCTGCTTTGATCTGAAATGTTCCTATTGTGTAATTAATACGAAATACAGTAGACAAACCTTCCCTTCTCTCAGGGATTTATTTGTTGTTGTTGTTACTTGTCTACTTTCTTGCCATAAATGAAATACCTGAACCAAAACAAAACAAAACAAAACAAAACAAAACCACAGTAATTTCCCCCAAACACCTCTCTTTGACTAAGAAGGCAAATTTTAGCCAATTAAAAAGCCAACACATTCATTTCGTTAATAAGAAAAACTCCCTTTTAAGAAATTACATTTTTCTTTTTTTAAGGTTTTATTGGGGATTGGGGGAGGTAAACAGCGTTGGGGAATCATGGAAGGGGAACAGACAAGTTGCTGCCTTTTTTTCTTCAGTCTAGTTGTGGAGGACTTTGGTTCACTGGCCCATGTTGGTATTATCATTGTGCTCTTCCCGGGTGAGCCAGTCGCTCGCTGGCCATTGCACGGCCACTCTCAGTGGCTCACAGCAGCCCATGCTGGCTGCTGGCTGCTCACGGCAGCTCATGAAAGCTCACATCCACTGATAGCCAGCCCCACTGCAGGCTATGCCATCACTAGTGACTCACAGCAGCTCAGCTCCAGGTCAAGCTGTTGTTCACCATCTTAGCTGTAGAGGGTGTCACTGGCGCTAATGTGAGATCCGAACTGGGGCCCTGCTGCTCAGAGCTGGTGTCCCAAGCCAACTTCTAACCAAAGTACCACTCGGCCAGCCCAGGAATCAGATTCCTTAAAAAAAGTAAGCTATTTTCATAATTTTGATAAATTGCATAATCTCTTTTACTGATTTCTGTCATATGTTATGAGCCTTGTTCCTGCCTCTTTTGTTGTTCTCACCATTGGCCCGATCAAAGGAGTGGTGACCCACTAAAACATCCCTAGTGTATACTTTACCAAGTTTACTGCTTTGTGCTTCCCATAACATTAACATTTTCCTGTTATTTTAAAGAGATAAAGACATCTGGAAAGAGAAAAGAGTATATTCTTGGAAATAATCCACTTGACGTATGTCTCCCAAAAGAATATTTAAAAGTTGCTTTAAAATTTCATTGTGATGAATTCCTATTCACACTGTCAACTATATATTGAACAACTGTTGTCTACAGGGTACTGCATCATGCTACCAGGGATGAAAAAATTCCAATTTATTCACCCTTAAAAACTATTCACCACAGTTAAGAAAACATCATATAAACAGCCTGGAGAATGAACTTACAAGTCTAGAGCCCTTTACCTGAAGTAGAGGCTACCCTAGGTGCTCTACATACCTTATCTATACAATAACCCCATGAATTGCCGCTCCATGGCTCCGTTTTAAAGATGAAGAACCTGTGTGGTTCAGGAGCATAATTCAGTAACTTCAAACCAGCTCTAATAAAGGGGTGGGACTGATAGTCAAACCTGTGTGTTACTGATGCAGACATCAAGGTTCTCCTGTAGTCAAAGTGCATTGAAAGTTTTGAGAAGAGAGAAATCATGTCTGGCTAGAAAGATCAAAGGTGGTCTCAACAGCACCTTGATAGGAAAAGCATAGTGGATGGTTACCCAGAATTGATGAAACAAGAAAGAGAAATTTATATTTAGGGACGAGTGCTTGTGAACTGGAGTAAATGATAAAAAGATAGATAGATAAATAGATAGATAGATAGTCTTAGAAATGCAGATTCAATTAAAAGCAAGGAAATCACTGAATGCCATCAAAACTCATATTTCACTATAATGCGAAGATTCAGAAAAAAAACAAACCCAGAATTATATGTATTTTCATATATGGATTATGTAATAAACCCTTCCTTTAACTTGTTTATTCCTTAGTAAATATAGGATAAGTATTTTTTCTTCATCAAGAAATGATTTACACGTTTTATGAATGAGTTTATTTAACCTGTGGTCTGTTTGTAGCTATTTGGTTTGTTCTATTTTTTGTCTCTTTTTTAGTCATTAGACACAATACTAAAATGAATACCTCTCATCATATACTCTGGTATATATTCAATTATCTCCTTGATAAATTTTTAAATTTGGATTGCCAGGCAAATACTAAATACTCAAATAAAGGAGTTTTGATATGTTTTATCAAACTATAGAAAGTTTCTACTAATTTATGTTCTTACTCTGCCAAATTAATTTTCACTAAATATCACTTTTAAAACATCACTGACATAATTTTTTAAAACTGGACCCCTATTTTTGGAACCTTAAGTGCTGAAGATGCCTTCCGTACTCTCACCTCCACATTTTGAATGTTAATATAGCGCCCTCCTTTTTGTACCTATTTTTCATATTTCTTTAGTTCAAGTCCCATATTTGATTTTTCATGAAATCCAGATAATAACCTTTCCTAACTTATTCTCCATTTATTTATTTATTTATTTATTTATTTATTTGTTTATTTATTTACTTACTTACTTATTCATTCATTCATTCATTCATATTATTCATTCATTCACTTATTTATTGAACAAAATTTTTGAAACCCTAGTATGTTTGAATTGCATATGCACCTTGGACACAACATTTAAAATACTCTTTGATATTTGATATTTTTATCCAAAAGATATCCAAAGAATTCTTAAAAGCCCAAAGTTTCAATGTCTTTGATAGCTTAAAAAAATTGTTTTTTCTCTGTGCATACTTGACGACAATACTGAATTCATATTTCAAAACTTCTCATGTGTTGGCGTTTTTAAATTATATATATATATATATATATATATATATATATATATATATATATATATATATACACATAAAGGTTATTGGGGTGACAATTGTTAGTAAAGTCACAGAGGTTTCAGGTGTACAATCTGTAATACATCATCTATATATCACGTTGTGTGTTCACCACCCAGCGTCAATTCTCCTTCCATCACCATGTATTTGATCCCTTTTACCCTCATCTACCACTCAATTTAATATTTTAACTTGATAATTAATAACCACTTCATATTGCATTTATTTTTACTGCATGGAAAATCTTTACTTTCCAGATTTAAATTATTGATTTGAATAGAATAAATGTAAATGAAGTGAAAAAAATAGAACAAAATGAATAGGTGTGTTAAGTCTCTGTCTTTTTCCTCTCCTTCAAATGGAAACATATATCTGGACATGTGGATAGAAGTTATACTACAAATGACCTAGTAATATTGGGGATAACATGAGTCAAAATTTGAAGAATTAAAAAATATATTTTTTTTCAGAGACAAAATAATCTAGGAATAAGTAAGAAATAACATGTGATTTCTCTTGAGTGTTTTGCCTGTTGTATATGCTAGGAAAGAGTGATTCAGTTATCACATATTGTAGAAAAGCAGTAATTTGTATTTTCAGTAGCTGGGTTTTGCATTTCCATGCGCAATGTGGAAGTTTCCCCTTGACCAACAATCCTATCTGCTAGTGATGGAAAGGGAATTAAAAGGCTATGAGCCTAGGCCAGAATGTTAGAGAAGATGAGTCTCAAAGGTAGCTGCAATGTAAAAACATTCATTTGGTGAAAATTATTACAGAAGGCTTCTGTTTAATGATTTCCCAGGACCACATGTCTTCACACAATGTCAAGCAGTCCAAGAGGTATTTTCACATCTTTGAAGGAGAAACCAACTGAAATCTCTCCCTGAATTCCCACAACACTACATGTCCAGTTCAGAACTATGATGTGTCTGGCCTCCTTCACTACGAGGCCCAACTCCTGTCTAAGGAGGTCTGTTGCAGGTGGTGCTGCTCCTGACCCAAAGGCTCTTTAAAAGCTGCATTGCTCCTTTGGAGATGCTTCGGCATTTAGATTCCATCTGGAAGTGAAACAGCCCCTATAGTACACATTAAACAAAGAACAAATATGCAGTAGACCTGTATTCACAGGATCACCTATACAGGTTCATCCTGGGGTTTCAAGAAACAGCATCTGAGGAGGGAGTGCAGTCATCAGTTCACACTACACAGCCAACTCCTCACTCGTGAGGATGTGGGTAATTTCTGATAAGTGTCCAATTGTCATCTTGAAATAGGGGACATTGGGAGCAGTACAGGCTCCTATAGTAAATGATTAATGTGTATTTTTCTGATCCTGACAGATTCCAAAAGAAGAGCAGATTGCTACCAATAAAACTAAGCAGGCTCAATGTGGAATTACTGGAAGAATCCGAAAGTCTTTGCAGAAATGCTGTGCTTACTCTAATGTTTCTCAAAAACCAGCTATTTTAAAGGGACCAGGTCAATATAAATGAAATAAATGGAAGCTGAGATAAAATATGTCAGAAAATTTGCCGAAAGGTTATTTTAAGGTGACATGTTAAAAACAATAATGGGCCATTAGGCTGTCTTGTTAAAGGCATTACAGTCACGGGCACAATGTATGAGTCACATGGGCAAGATTTTCCACTTTATGTATAAAAACTTCAAGATGGAATTTCTGGTAAAAGTAAAATGTTACCATTTCTGTGTATATTATTATAAATATTTAAGTTAAATTGTAGGCAAAGGAGTAAACAAAATATTAACACCTCTAGAAATGTGCTATCAAAATGCTACATATTATAATATTACAATACAGACTTGACCATAGTTTATCTTTATAAGTAAGTATACATTTTTAAACAAAATCTTTTGACTGATCATTTTACGTGAAGGCACAGTGCTTTTTACAAGCAAGCATCTCTTTGTCAAAGGCATTAGTAATTGATTTATTTTTAAGACAAAATTTTGAGCACCTCCAGTGACTAAGATAAGGGACTAGATAATTTAGCATTTAAGTGATTTATAAGAAATGATATTCTTGCCTTCTAATGTAGACTTAGAGACAGATGATTGATGTGTGTGGTGTGTGCTCAGTGAACGTGGCTTCATCTATTTTGTGAACTGCTGAATCTCCAGGACCCACAACAAAATCCATTACATAGCAGATACTCAAGAAGTAGTCGTTTTCAAAAAAGGAATTGTTAATGCATTCTTACTGCTTTAATAATTACTTGAATAATATGTTCTCATAGCCATTTCTGACTGTTATCCATGATTTTGGAGGTTTACCTTAACTTTTTAATTCATTTTCTTAATTTAATTTTGTAATAATTAATATTGAAGAAATCTTGCTCTTATGAACTCTTTATAGGCTGTTGATGATGAAGGGAAAAATACTTTTAAGAGACATGGAACTCTTGTGTGGGGGATTTGTTTGGCTAGACAACTTGCACTTGCTCTTTTGAAATTATTTTTTTGGTATTTTGTTTGTTTGCTTATTTTTAGTTTTAGATTAGTAGTGGATTAGCATCAACAATAAAAAAAAGACGAGATATAAATACAAATGTAAATAACTCCCATTTAGGTACAAAGTTCCATGCTGTCTAGTTAAATCACCTGCTTCTGCCTGCTGGAAACTCTGAATCCTTAAACGATGTGGGCTATTTTCATTAAATATCTTACCTCAGATATACCATATGATAATTGTTTGTCTTTACAACATTTCTACGGCCACACATTGCCTATTTGATTACTATATGAATGCCTTGCACTGTCATTTTTTTTCATTTTTAAAATTATTTGGAAAAAAAAAAAGTCTTTATTTTCCATCCAGCAGAGCTCAGGAGTTTAAGAAGTCGCTGCCTCCTGAGGCCTGTGCCGAGACACTGCAGGGTCCCAGCAGGGAGCTGGACTGTGTGTGTGTGTTGGCTGGTTCCCCATAACGCAAACCCGCGTCCTGAATGGGGTGGGGGAGGGGTGTTTGGCGAGATAAAGGAAAGATACAGAGTATGGCAGAGGCTCCAGATGCTAGAGCTTACAGATGTTTTGATTACAGAAAACTCATAGAGGTGATGACGGTACACAGAATAGATGCGCAAGAGAGAAAAAGATGCCAGATCGCAAGATACGCATCTGCACTCAGAAAGCCATTGGGTGAGATGACTGAAAACAACTGTTGGGAGTTTTGTGATTTAATCCCATTGACTGGATCACTGAACAGGACATTTTTCACTTCCAGTTTTTGTGTTTTGGCTGACCTAGGAAATCTCATGGCTTTGCTATGCGACACATGCTTTTAGGAAAACCTGTTATTTCTGCGGCTCTGCACTGCCCTGTCTCTACCTAACGCCTGGGCTTCAAAGGAATGTAGAGTTTCAGTGCAGCAAGCAAATGCAGGGAAATAATCTGATGTTATATAGCTGGTGCGCTCGTGATGACAGTCTGTTCCGGTGTTGGTGGCTAGAAGGAAGAGGGACTGCCACCCAGTGCTTTCACAGTGACTATTTCAGGCAGCTTCTAAATTAACAATGAAAAAGAGAGGGGCAGAAGAAATAAGAAAAAAAAAAAAGTTTCCTTTCCTTGAGGGGGAAAATAATTTAAAAGTATCAAAAGTATCTGAGAAAACTTTGGTGAAGTAGCTGAGAAAACTTCGGTAGTAATTCCTATTCTAAACATACAAAAGTGACAGGCAACCTTATTCTTTGGTTTCTAGGCACATTTTTGAGTTTAGCACAATAGGGAGAAGAAAATTGGAGGTTAGGGAATCCAGTGGGGCAAAAGGTGAAGAGGACTAAATTTCAGTCAAGACAACAAGGGAAGTACAAAGAATATAGTTTCTCTTTCATGCTCTTTGATCGTCTTCCCTGTTTTACCCTTAATGAATACTTTCTCGAAACTAAAAATAAAACACTGCATTCTATTAAGTTGTGCTCTACTTCCTAGGGAATTCTAAATGAGTAAGTGTGTGTTTCTCATCTATGAATATGGCTACATATTTTCATACGTATAGTTCACACATATATACATGCATATATATAATTTTCTTTTGTTGGGAATCAGGCAATAGACAAGAGAAAAAGGAAAAGGGAGTCCATACTAGAAACCCAAAAGAAAATGTATTTTTTTAATTACTTTTAAAATTCTAGTGACTGGCACTGACAAAACTCAATTTGCCATATCGGAATATTTGCAGTGTAGCATGAAATCGCACACACGCCATGAGAAGCTGGGGAGAGTAAGGCAGGTAGATGTCCCCAATCCTTCACCTGGTGCTATAAAGACAGCCTTTTCCCCAGACCCACGTACCTGCCCCTGGAAGGTAATCAGCTGAGAAAAACATTTATTAAATAGAAGAAAAATATCTCATGTCAACAATTAAGGTGCGCCATATGTGTATGCTCAGGGTGAAACTTGGGTTTTTATTCTAGATAACGTGCCCACAAGGTCTTATATTATTCTGATTGGAGAATAATGAAATAAGAGATAATACCCCAGATGCCTTGATGCTTTAATTTGATTTTACTAGCTTGTTTACGCCACGCAGAAACGCCATACGTGGATGTCCTCATAGTGCAGGAACACACACCGTGACTCAGAACTGTGTTATCATTTCCTGATGCTAGTTACAGCTTGCTTACCTGTGGATGGGATATTTGCCCTGGTAGAAAGACGATAACATATAAATGGTCAGTGACTGTGCTCATTGCAAATAAGCTCTCTCTAACTATATGATTTAAATCATCATATTAATAAATATGTGATACTCGTATGTACAAGTCACCTTATCTCCCCCACTGATGGCTTTGATTACTTTGACAGACTAAGATACGCTAATGATACAAATTAGGAGTAAGAGGAATTAAAAGGGTGTTTAACTCTGATGCCAGGCTGTCAATTCCTATAGTGCTACCAACTTACAGATAGATGATTAAAATTGTTTCGTTTAGGAATTTTGAATATTTTAAAATTTGAATGGGTTTCTGGGGGAGGAAAAAAGAAAGGAAAATCTGTGCTTAGCTAATTAGACATCCTATCTGATCTAACAATAGAACGGGATTATTTGAGCACTGAGATCATCCTACATTACTACGAAAGCCTACATTTTGCTATTACAAAGTGTATTTGTAAATTTCCCCAGTGTGTTTGTCTAATTCCTTATATTGATGTTATTCATAAATTTTCTTTAATGACAGGTTTATACAGAGAAGTGGCCCTTGACTCCTTAGTTTGTTTTTAGAGCAATTATTTCCAAAATTGATGTTAGAGACTATAAGTCTTAGATACATGAAATATGGTTCCTTTGTCCAAGGGGCTAAACTATAGCAGAAAAAATGGCACATGCACACCAACAAGCATATATTTTGTAGAATCTTGTGAGTGACAGAAGAGCATAAACAAAGTACTTTGATTGCATAGAGGTAATAGGGAGCTTGGATTTTTTTCAGTCAAACAGTATAGTTTAAAGCCCTGATTTGGTCACTATATAACTATATACATCTTAAGAAATTAACTTAATTTGGTTTCCACTGTATTATCTGTATGATGAGGAAAATAATACCTGTCTCTCAGATGTGGGTGAATATCAATTGAGCTAATACTTGTGGAAAGTTTAGAACAGACTGGTGCATAGTAAGTGCTTTCATGATACCCAGTGTTTAGCTCACAGGTCAAACGTGTGTCTGTGGTTTTATCAGTTTTGTTCTTTGTCCTATCCACTAGGCTATAAATTATTTGATGTCAGAGATTATATCTTTGTTGTTATACGCTCACTAATGCAATTAGAGTTGAATAAATGTTTATTAAATAAATAAACAGTAATAGATGAATAGGTGGTCAGCTTGTTAAGTTATATTTAGTTGTTTACAGACTCTGCAAGATTTGTAGATTAGAGATGGGGATCTCTAAGGGATGGTCATCTTTGTTTGAGTATATAATATTAGAAAGCATGTGATAGAAGCATAAGAAAGCAGAACCCCTATCTTGACTGTCAAATAAGATGAACCAGTTCTGGGGTTTCACGTGGTGACACACAGCTCTCATATTCTAACATACTATAATAAATGTTTAGAAAACAAAACAAAGCAAAACAAAACAAAAACACTGAAAAATATCAATAATAACAATCCCCAATTTTCAGAAACAATCAGAGTTTGCCTAAGTAAATTACACTCTTAGGTGGGTATAGCTGAATGAGGATGGAGTAATGAAAAAGGCCACATGCACGAAGTCAATGTCTGCACATTGAGTCCCATCTGATAGTTCCATGATCCTGGATAAGTGACTCCTTTCTGAGCTTCACTTCCATCACTTGTAAGTAAGAAATGGAGGGCTCAATGATCTTCAATTCTCCCAAGTGTACAATTCTGAATTTTAGATGAATGTGTTTGCTTGTGTTATTTTAGCACAGTTAAAGGATTGTTAAAGTAGGGGGGAGGAGTGGAGAGAACTGATGACATTTACAGCCCAAACACAGTTTTTGTTTTTGTGTGATTTTTTTGACTAACTGTAAGGCTAGTTCAGTCATCAATTTAAAAAATAATAATTTAGATATTTTGAACCACCATACTTAACTGGATAAAATTAGAATTAAACTTTTGTTCTTTAGCTGAACAAGTTAAAGAACTGTATTTTTTAAATACAGTGCACTCCAATTGAATCAAATAACAATTATTTATTAAGCATTCAAATAACATGAAATTATGGATATGTTTAGTTAATCAGGAACATTTACATATATGATCGCATTGCTTCTCACAACTATACAGAAAGATCAATGTGCTCCATGTCTTTGCTGAGCCTTCAGATCTACTTTCTATGTTTCTCCATCCATTTTTCGACCCCAGTAGACTGAACTTCATGGACCATATGAATAGATTGCTTCTCCCTGGCAAAAGATTTTCAGAAGAAAAAAAGGAGAGTGAAATCAGGTTCCTTGTTTCTGTGATGCCTTCTTATGAGGTTACCCCTAGTTGGCTTGGAGTCTAATCTACAGACTTTCTCTCTCTCCAGGTTCTTCAAGCCTGGATGGAGAAAACGTCCAGGTTCCTACACTATTCTTTGCAGTTCCCCTACACCCCTGCTACACTTTTGTGATCATATGTTTTTAAGTAAACTCTGCTCAAGTTATCCAGATTGACTGTGTCATATTTTGTTTTGTGAACTAAGAAGCTAAAGCTCCGCCTCACCTGAAGCTGTTTCTTCAAAGTGTCCCGTCAAAGATAGGACTAGATTGCTGTAGCATACAACCTCTGTTTATGGTGCTGAGTTTCCTTTCCTATCTGTTAAGCATATTGTTTAATACTTACTATGTCCATGCTGAGTACATTGAATATTCTGAGTACAAAGTAATAAAAAAATGTACCTCATGTTTCTCCCAATTCAGTACAACAATATACACATGTAGCAGCAATATTTATATTAGAAAAGAACCCAGAGTACCAGATTTTAAGTATAAAACTTTAGCTGAATTGAACTCTGGGGTTTGTCACTTACTTGATGAGTGTCTTTGAATAAATGACTTAATGCTCTGAAATTTAGATTTTTCTCCATTATAAAATAGAAGTCCTTTCCCTGGTTATGTCATATAAGGTGGGTATATAAAAAGCACTCTTGAGTACTGTGTGTGCATATGTGTGTGTATATGTATGTGTGTGTACTCCTTAATTAATTGTATTTTAAGTTTTTAAGGTGGGAAGATGCTGTCACGATGAGAGTATGTAATGATCAAAACTTTTAGAAAAGTCTAATACACACATAACAACAACTAATACTGTCAGATTGTATGTGATAAGTAGCTACATATGTCAGGTACCAGCATTAACAGTTCAGTGGATAAAAAATAATTAAAAACAGGTTTCTAAAGTAGAGGTGCATATAAGATCAGTCTCATGGGGCCTGAATAAAATTTAATTAAATTTTCAGAGTCAGATGTATTTTAGAGAATTACTAAATCCTACCTTTCCAGAAACTGAAAAATTAGGTAATTTATTTCATCTACTTGGGTCTACTAAGTCAGAACTTAAAATATTCTGTTTGGATATCA
Source organism: Hipposideros larvatus (assembly GCA_031876335.1). Lineage (NCBI taxonomy): Eukaryota > Metazoa > Chordata > Mammalia > Chiroptera > Hipposideridae > Hipposideros > Hipposideros larvatus. Next base: position 172,347,645 of record CM063088.1, on the reverse strand, counting down.
AAGGCATCCTTTAAGTTCTTTGTGTTGTTCCTGGCAAAGCCCTCATTAGATAGAATTTTAAATGACTGCTGATGAGGACAGTCCCTAGGGATAACTGATTTAGGACAAATAAGCCCAAATATTCTTTTCAGGCATGCTTACTCAATTGATGCAAATTAATGATACTGGAAAGGAACATTTTACACTTAAAGATAGATAATAAAAGTAGCCACTTTGACCTGATGGGGTGATGGTCACGATGATGATAAGGGTAATGAAGTAAGAGAAGAGGAAGGCACTAACAATAAGAATATTTAATATTCAGTGAGTGCTCACTCGCAGCAGATAGCATGATAACTGACTTACATGTGCTACTTTATTTAATCATCTTAATAACCCGTGATAAGACATTGAGATGTGTACTATAAATTATCATTGTTTTTAAAATGAGGTAACAAAGGCACAGAAAATAATATCTCAGTTAAATAGTCAATGAAAGTTCATGCCAGGTTTGAAATCCAGCATCTTCTCTCAAGGATTATAGTTGATATTGTAGTTACTTTATTCGTCCTATGTCAAATTTTGTCCTTGCCCTCTTACATAGCAACTACCTCCAGGATTGCCCTAACCCAGGGGTAAGCAAACTGCAGCTTGCAAGCCACATGCGGCTTTTTGGGTATGTTTCATCTCAAAAGTTTGCCGACTCCTGGAAAAGCCAATCTTGTCCTTCACAACAAGTTAAAAATCATTCAAGAGTCATAAATATATATTTTACAAATAAGGAAAATTTAAAGTAATATTATAAATGAAACTATGATAGTTTTATTTTTATTTTCAATTTTACTTCAGAGCCACATGTACGTACCCAAAGAGCCGCATGTGGCTCGCGAACTACGGGTTTGCTGACCCTGGCGGCTCTCCCGTCTCAAACATTTGCCTACCCCTGCCCTAAGTCAATCATTAAATGTCATTTTTCTAGCCAAAGGGGTGTAATCCTTAACTCAACAGTGTTTAAATGTTAATTAAGCATCTACTCTAAGCCAGGCATATTCTAGGCACTCAGGATACGGTAGTGAATGAAGCAGGAAAAAATCCCTGCCCTTAGGGAGTTCACGATAATAAGCGATCAACCTATAAGCCAAAAAACAAAAAATAACAAACAAAAAAAATGAGTACAATAATAATGTAATGGTTATTTATGATCATAAATTTTGAAATTAGATATGAATTCAAATTGTCCTCCATCACTTTCTACCAATGATGTTGGACAAGTGACTTACCTCTTTGAAATCCAGTTTCCTTACCTGCTAAATAAAAATAATACTTAATTCTCAACAGGGTTGCTGTATAATATAAAATATGTATAGAGTTTGGCATGGACTTAGAATGGGTGCTTGATAGGGCAGCTGTTTGTTAGTGTCTCACAGATGCATGTGCAAAGGTATTGAAGTATTGAGCACACCTCAACACACCTCCAATTTCCTCCTCCTTGTTCATCACCCTTCTTCTTTCCTGTATTTTAAGTATCTCTTAAGAATATAATTTCCTCCAGGAAGACATTAATACTAATTCATTCAATTCCCACAAAAATTCCTTTACTAATCTCAACAAACTAATCCTTAATGCCTGAACCTTAACATTCCCTTAAATTAGTTGTGTTTTGTATTTTGTGTTGAGTATATGGTGATGGTCAACCATGCTCTTTATATTAGGTCAAGAAACATCTGCCTCCATTAGGACAATTAAATTTTCTGACAGATTCAGAGAAAGAAGCTCGCTCTGTGTCTAATCCTTGACAGTGCTCTGGGGAGAATGTGAAGTGTGTATCGATGGCAGTCACTGTGGCCCTATGAGAGAAGCCAGTCTGCAGATGTGGCTAACCCTGCAGAAGGCATGCAGAGTGACAACACCCTGAGCAGCTCAAGCAACCCCCAGATCTTCCACTTACAAAAGCCAAAAACTAACAAGCAAAACCCTTCACTTTATCATGTGTCATTTAAGCCAGTTCGAGTTGCTTTTCTTTTAGCTGAAGCACAAAGAGCCCCAACACACACAAAAACTACTCCGTTATTACAGGGGAGAGAAATCAAGGGGTGAATATATTTTTCATGCATTTTATTCAGTCAGGCGCCACAACAAAAGACCCAGTGGAAGCCGCTGTGTATATGCTCCAACCTGCTTCCCAAGCCAATCTCGAGCTGAACATTGTCCAAACCTGTAGTAGCTCAGGAAATGAGAATGCTGACTCCATGATGACAAGGCCACTATAGTTTCTAAACACTGCTTGCTAATATTTAGAGACTCAACTGCTATAATTTAAAGTCTCAATCTTAAGGTCTCTTGCCTCTTTGCAAGTGAAAATTGCAATGGAGAAATAGCAAGATAGCTCATTACTAAAGAAATTGTTTGAAATATTTTCAGAAAGTTCTTAGCCAAGTGCGCTTTATTTACAACTTCTTTATTTTTCGTATTAAATTCTTTGTTCCCCCTTCCTTCAACAGAAATATATTAATACTGTTATGAAACTGACATTACCTTCCCTATCTCCAAGGAGCCTGTTGTGTTTGCGTGCATGTTTGTTTTTGCTGCTGTTTCCTAAACACGCCAAAATGGAATTCTGGTGTGGGTTGACTCACATAATTCTAAAAGTTCTTGTAGGATTTTTTTTCATTTCAACATGTCAGGGAAGAAATATGCAAAAATAATAAAATGCATGCAAACACTCATCAATCAAGAGCTGTCTGCCACTTCAGTGCTCCTAGAAGTGTCCTCAGAGTGACAGCACAAATGCATGTTGGCAGGCCAATCAAAGCTTTGGAAATAAAACAAAATGTTTTATTCCGGCCCGCAACTCTCTAAGTCTGTGACAGCCAGGTTGAAATTTCATCTTTTACATTAGTCTTGCATTTCTTTATTAAATCATTTTCATTCTGACCCTTTGACTGTCACATATCCTATACTGTTCATGGCTATAAAAAGTAGTATATCTGTAATTTTTGGAGATGCTGTTCTGTAGACGTATTTGTGATTTAGTTTAAATCTCAATGATAATATTAGCCTTTGTTATTCTTCAGACAATAGGTTGTATAGTCACAACATTAAAAATTACTTTAAAGACAAAGAAAAGAGGATGAAAAAAAGTATTTTATTCATTTAACCACTATGCTTATATCTAAAAGCTGTTGTTCTTTTTAAAGGTTGTATAAATATAAAGAGGTATAACACAACAGAAATGCTAAGATTAAAATCTACACTGCTCTTAATTTGCTTTAGTTTTGGCTTCAGAAGCCCAAATGTTCATGACAAATTTATTTACAGTAGGGTCACTTTCTTTTATTGGTTCAGTCATAGATTGCCGTTTTCATAACAAAAGCCTCAGCGTGATGTGTAAAGTTTTAGATCTGCCGTTGCTCTAGTTTAGGACATATGAAGCATGTCAGTGAAAAGAAGGAATCTTGTTAATGCATAGGGATGAATAGAAATTTCCATTTCGATTTTCATTTCAAGCTGGGAAAGCAGATGTATTCTAAGAGAGAGTGCCACTGAACTAAATTCTTTCCACTTGGCATTTCTCTCTTGAGGCAAATATCCTTTTCCTTTTTTCCTAAATAATTCACAAATTGCTGCTGCACAGAGGCCAAAGAGGGTCAGAACAAAATTCAATTACCTGTATCACCATATTCTCCTCTTACAAGGGAATGCTATGGTATGAGGTTTTCTATTTTAATCATATATGAAGGTTAAATGCTGAACAGATGATTATAAAATTTGGGGGTCGGGGGTGAACATCTAATATCCTTTATGTTTTATTTTATTAAAAAGATATGCTCATCTTACATTGTATTTATCTATCATAATAATTCTTCATTAACTCCTACTAATACTACCCTTTTTTAAGGTTTTCCTAATTTTCCAATGCCTACGCCCAGACCACAAACCATGGCCTGTGTCATGCTGGGGCTCATCACCACGTCACATCACGTCCTGTCATTTATGGAGCACAGCGTGACAGATGAGATTCCAGAGCAAGGACTGCATTACCGCTTGACATTATAAAGCACTTAAGAAATAGATTTCTCACCTGATTTTTTCTATTTGCAGTTGCATACACCATATGGATTTTTTCATAAGATTCTCAAAGTTCATTAGAGTTAAATAAATCTAAATATATATTTCTCTAAACATTGACTTTTCTTCTTGTCTTTTTTTTTTTTCAAGTAAGAGCAGTGGTTCTAGGCTCAATGATAAAAAATAAGACAGGTGCTAAATTCTTATAACACTGTGTTCACCACTATTTACTTATCTCTTGCAATGCTTACATCAATTCAGCATGTTAGTTCTGATAAATGTATTATTCCTGTTTTAAAAAATCTCACAGAAGCCGTGAGATTAAGTAATATATCTAAAGCTATACACTTATAAAACAAGGACCAGAAGAGGCTTTTCTGCTTCTCTAAGTGATCAGATGACTTGTTTAGGATATCCTTGTTTTGCATGAATGTCGAAATTTTAGACCATAAATATGCTATATGTTAATCTGTGTCATTTAAAATTTTTTCATGGTATATAAACACATGTATGGAAAGCAGAATTTTGGCCCCCATGGTCAGTATTCCCTTGTGTTACACCTGTGAATACATTGTTACCTGGCAAAAGGGACTTAACAAATGTAATTGAAGTGGCAGATCTGTTGACCTCAAAATAGATTATTCTGTATTACCCAGTGGATCCAATGTAATTACATGAGCTTATCAATGCACGAGAGAACTTCACAGAGATTTGACCAAAAGAGTCAGAGAGATTCAATGGGCATAAAAGACTTGAAGCACTGTTAACTGGCTTGAGGATGAAAGGGTAACACGTCAAGGAAACAGGTATCACAGTCCTACAACCGCAAGAACCAAATTATGCCAGAAAGCTGAATGAGTTTGTATATAGATCGTTTCTCAGACCTGTTAGCTAAGAAGCTAGCCAGCCTACACTTTCATTTAAGCATTTTTTTTAGATCCAAAACAGAGCACCTAACTAAACCTACCTCACTTTCTGACCCACAGAAACTATAAGATAATAGTTATTGCTTAAGCTAAATTTATAGTAATTTGTAACTGCAGTAATAGAAAAGTAATATAACATGACACTTGCTTATCATTGCCATAAAGTCAGCAAATTCTGGATGTGAAAATTTGAGGTTAGTTTTCTCCCATGTAAATTGAAACAAATATTGTCTTGTGTTGATTCTCCTAACACTGATTAGGTCAATGTAGTTAATAAGCCCAGGGTCATAATTCCTCAAGCCTAATCTGTTCTACTCTCTAGTCCTGTTCACTGTAAAAGGATACCATAGATTAGGAAAAGGCAGAATTATCTTTCCTAGGAACCCCCGTATGAGTTGAGCAAAGCAAGGACTTAAGGCTGTGCAGTCAGCTTTTTGCTTCACTTTAATCTTCTTGTTCTTGCAATATTCCCAGAAGGTGGGTCTGTACAGGAGAGAACGAAGCAGAGTCATCAACAACGTGACAAAATGGCCTTTAGATATGGCAGACCATGGGTTCTTTATATTCACTGTAATTCCATTATTAGTTTGTTCAATCTCTCCTTCTTGAATTAGAGATGATGCCAGCTCATTCATCTGTTGCTGCAAAGAAGAGTTGTAGCAATAGAAATGAAAACAAAAAAACCTCAGCTCTGAACTTCTACTTAGGCCTTTGGACCTCTGTCCAAGCGATAGGCTAGGATGGTACTTATGAGTTTTAAAAGCTAAAGCTCAGCACTCTGCGGAACTCAAAATGTATGTTATAAAACAAAGATTAACAAAAATGTTAAATGACAAAAAGCAAAAAGAAAAGCGAGTTCAAAAATTATATGGGCTTTGAATAAAAATATTGGGGGAGAGTTAACCAAAATCCCAAAAGTGGGGGGATCCCTTGCCCTTCCCACATCCCTCCACTCTGCTCCTTATTTTCAGTCTTGCAAGCCACACAGAATTTCTTCATATCAGCATGGGGTGGCAGTACTAGAGAACAAATGAAGGCACGGGCTTTCTAGGCAAATAGAAGCAGTCTCACAGACTGTACCCCACTCAGCCTTTAAGGGTTGGTCTGGGACTGACCTACGCATCTAGTAAAGATATGGTGTCAGAAGCAGCTGAATATGTATTTACCTTGCACCTGTAAGCAACCCTAAAATGGCAGTGACAGCCAGAGAAGGGAGCTGGGGGATGCATTCAAACTGGGGGCAGGGGAGCCATTCTCATGTGATAACCTGATCAGGATATGGGCAGTTGGACATCTCGACATAAAGCAGCTCTTCTGTGGAAGTCTCTCTGCAACTGAAGTTGTTCGAAATGCAGATGCAATCTCAATCATTCCAGAATTCTCTAAATCAGAGAACACAGTTAGTCCATTTATCACCTGTTAGGGATGGAGAAATAAATATCTACAGCCTATAGTGCAACCCCTACCTCCCACACTCATGGAAGACATCAGATTCCTCACTAGACTTCATGTTGAGCCGGAGCAAAGCCTTACAATCTATCTCAGCACAAGCAATAGAAGCCCAGCAGCCATGCCTGCTCAGCCTCCCAGGACACCACCAAAAACAACATGAGGGGGCAGCTGAACCCCATCAAAAACCTCATCAGGAAGTACGGGGCCAACATGGTCCCCACCAAGGATTATGAAAACAAAATCTCCAAAATGTCCATATACCAGAAGAACATGAAAGTTTTTTAAATTAAATTTATTAGGGTGACAATGGTTAGTAAAATTACATAGGTTTGAAGTGTACAATTCTATAATACATCATCTATATATCATATTGTGTGTTCACCACTCAGAGCCAGTTCTCCTTCCATCACCATATATTTGATCCCCTTTACCCTCATCTACCACTCCCCTCCCCCTTTATCCACTGGTAACCACTAAACTGTTGGCATGCTCTATTTCTTACCTCTTAATTATATTTTAATCCGCTGGAGGCCACCAGGACTATTTGGCATTGTCCCTTCTATCAATCTCACAGTTCCTTATGTTGGACTTCATTTTAACCAATGTCACTTGTGTTGGCGACAGCCATGGCTTTTGGTCTTCCTCTAACCCTTGGCATTGTTGCCTGTACTATGTGTATCTACTCATGCAGGAAGTGCTGCTTTCCTCAGAAACCTCTGTGTTCCCTGGTTATTACTATGACCTGCTATATTAGAAGCACAGTGATCCTTCAAAATAATGTGTTACTGAATGGAGAAGAATACCTGTCTCCCTTTTTTATGTCACATTCAACTTAAGGGAGTTACCAGTGTTCCATTAAATTAACAGGTATGGCTGTAAACTATTTACAAATAATTTCTCATTTATAAATCATGACTCCCTTCTGTACCCCATGGTTGAGATATAAATAAGTCCAATAATGGGAAAAGAATATTTGGATTGAGAAACAAATTATGTTTCAGAATAGTGCTAGGCCCTAATTCACCACTCCTTCCCAATGCAAAGGCTTTGTTTTAAGGTTAAGCTTCTCATACCTGAATCTTTCTACATTAAAGATGATTTTCATTTTTCAGGAGGCTTCAGATTTCTTGATGCAAACTGACTTTTGGTGGGTCAGCTCCATCGTTCTCCCAGGCTTGGTTAGCCATGTAGGAATCATAGTGGTCTCCCAACTGAGAATCAGTTCTTGGTGCCCACAATGCAGGATTACCTTTGAAGTAGTGATAACAGTGTTTCAATAGGGAAAAATATCACCATGTGTGCCAGCCATGAAAACAATTTTATAAAGCTCTCTTTCCTTCTGTTATACAAAAAGTGAACGATATAAAGCATAAGTTTATTAAAAGCTAAAATTATGTTTATGCTTATTTATGTTTATTAATTCCTAAAATCATCCTTACCATGTTAAAAGTCATTTCTATTTTACACTTATGTAGCTATTTTGAGGTTATTCTGGATTTTCATGGTACCAAATTTAGAGGGAAAATGCTCTGTGCCTTTCTAATATTTATTTCTCTCTTGTCTTTAACTGACAGAACCATGATTTCAATAAGGACATCAATGTGTCTATCTAAAAACTGGCAATACCAGCTCCTTTTCAGACAAATGTGACCACAACACCATGTTTGGTCAATGAGTTTAGCAGAAAGGTACTGAAGCTTTCTGAAAAATCTTTTCTTTCCTGATTTAAAAATAAAAGAAAAAGATAGATATGGTACCATGGTCCCCTTACACTGACCTTATCTTTTTTTCATCATTAAAACATGATGTCTAGAGTTGCAGCCACAATTTTGTGATTGTGAGGTAACAAGCATAAAAATGAAAGCCAATATGGAAAAGATAGTGGACTATAAAGAAGGAACAAGTCCGTATCCTGTATCTCTGCAGACACTATTTTACTGAACCAAGATCTGTATCCACTTCCAGAATTCTTCTCTGTGAGAAAAAAAAAAAATTTTGCTTTAAGTTACTATTGCAGTAACTTATTTCTCATTTGTAGTTAAAAAAAAAGAAATTCCTAACCAATATACTAGGTTTACCCACATAGAACTTCTGCTTTTAATGATTTTTTAACTTGTAAAAATAATTTCATATAGTCAATCTTATATATTGGGTTGTCGGAAAAGTCATGGCACATTTTTGCAACGAAAAACAGAGGAAAAAGTATGTCATGGCTTTTCCGACAACCCAATTTCTTAAGTTTCATCTGTTTTAAGTATAGTTCATTGAACAGGCATTTCATCTAGCAACTTGCATACATTTTAAAGCTTATTCTGTCATTCAGCGGCAGGTAAATATAGGTTTCAGCATATGGTAAATACTTATTTTTAATTCATATTAAACAAATGTCATTTTACTGATGTCCAATGTACAAATAAGATGACAAACTGGGTAACACACCATCCTGAAAAGAGAGAGAGCGAGCGAGCGAGCGAGCGAGAGAGAGAGAGAGAGAGAGAGAGAGAGAGAAAGAGTGGTGAGTCTCAATCTGAACACCCTTAAATGAAAGTTTAATATATAATCCCAATGCTAAAAGGTAAATACAATTTCACCCATTACTTATTCTGTATTTCTTGTATATTGCCAGTGAATTAATTTGGAAAATATATTCTAAGGAAATCATATAAATAATAATAAATATCATGTAAAAGACATTCATTACAACAATAATTTTAATGGTAGAATATTAGAGCAATGTAATACCTGGAAACAGGATAATGGATGAGTAAATTCTGAGGCATCCACCATAATACTCCTTATATAGTCATTAGGAACATTTTACAAAGCTGAAAAAATAAAAAAATAGATGATTAAATATTGGCAATGGCTATTGTAACACTTCAAGTTTAATACATGTAAATTTTCTGAAACAGGTTAAGTATAACACAATTATGTTACCCAGTCACAAGGTCAGATGCAGAGGAATCTATGCTTATTTTTGCAATGATCAATAGAAGCTATCAAAATAAGCATCTGTGAACCAACCTCCAAATAAATAAACAAATACTCAAACAGAATCCAGCAGTCATCCTTGAGATTCTTAAAAATACCTCAAAGCTTCCTGCTGAATTTTGTTAAATGACCCATTTAAATTGTATGTTTTCTTTACACCTCTAATTTCTTAAAGTACAAAGGAAAAAAATATTCGAGAATTCTATATCAGAATTTGTAAATTCTTATGTACTTGGATGCCATGTTGTGCAATTCAATAAGTACATGGAAAAACATCATAATACTTGTCTTAAAAGTATATTTTTCTACAATTGATTTAAGAGTTGATAAAATAGTTTATTTGTGGCCATTACTAAAACAAAACAAAACTAAATATGCAGCAGGCCCTTTGTCTGAAACAACTTCCTGTTATAAAATTATTTCTACGGGAACATCAGATCTGACATTTATCATTTTAACTGACACTGACTTTTCCAGGAATGAAAACCTCAGACTATTTGAGGGGTGATTATAAAATATGACTTTTAAAACACAGTTTTAGCAAGTATGAGTCAGATACCACATTCTGATTGAAATGATTAGAAAGACCGCCACTGTGAATAAATTAGACAAATAATCAATAGATCTTAATAACCTAAATGTTGTCCTTAATCATCTAATGGATCACCCTGGAGATAATTAGCGCAAGAGTTTAAGGAGAATGCTAAAGACTACGATATTTAACTAAATATGTACTTGTAAGATTTATAAAGGGGAAGAAATTCTCTGCACTAACACATAGCAGCTCTTATCCTTCACACAATGTGGAATAAAACTGCTTTTAGTCATGAAGAAAGGACACTGGACAAAAGATTACGTTTCAAAAGAGGATCACTGGAGTAACCAGGTTGAGGACTTATGAGGCCCCTTCCCTTTACTAATAAAAATTCTAATTGAGTTAAGATATCCAAGTTTTAGCACATAGCCAAGCCTGGGGTGTCACTGACCATACTCCCAGTTTCTAAGATGGGCAATGTTTGGTTTAAATTAATCAGTGTGTTCTATTCCCATGACCGGCATCAGGGCACATATAAACATTCCAATTGCAGTGAATCTGGACAATTTTCTGACAGTGTTAGAACAAAAGCATTCACCTCTTTCTTTGCACACCAGTGAATGCCAATGTGAACGTGGGCCACCATTAGAAATGCTGCCTGAAGTTTATAACAACATGCATAATGAAGAGATCACAAACAAAGTGGAACCAGGATACTGAAATAAACTGGCCCTGAAATTTATTATGTTTAGACAGCCATTGAAGAGCCAACAACTTTCTTGATTGTTGGAGCCAGTTTGAGTCAGGTTTTCCATGACTTGTAGTTAAAATCATTTTATCAGATATAATCGCCAACAGTAAATTAAGCATATTATGTTAGTAGTTTAATCTTCACTGTGTAAAGAATAGAGCCTAAATGAATGATGAAGTATGATTTCTAAACAATATTAAAAATATATCAATCACAGAACAAAAAAAAAGTTAAGTCTCATTAACTAGAAAGTCAAGAAGGGGAGTGAAGTACAGAGGGGATTTATTTTGTGAAATATTAGCCTTCTTAATACATTCTAAGTAATATGGCCTCATTCCTTAATAAAATCTCTATGCTAAATCTCCAGGAAAGGACCAAAAGTTTAAATAGAAAGGGAAGCTTTGTTGAAGTGATCATGAGGTCGTCTCATTTAAGGGCTACTAATAAGGTCTAAGGACATTCAAAACAGGTTTGGCTCTAATGGGGCTCCTTAGGCGATTCTCACAGAAACGGTTGTCAGGTCTTCGAATAAAAGAAGAAATTTATAGACTCACTTAAAACAGTAGTGTCTTAGAGTTTCAGGAACAGCAGTCCATTAAAACAGTAGAGGCACTGGAATTGTGCTGGAAACACTAATATTAGGATGAAACAGAGGTCAGGGTAAAATTATCACAGGTGTATAAGAAAAACCATGCATTTTAAACCTCAGACAACTGTGATTACATCCCCTTTGGTATAAATACTATCTTGATCACTAAGAAACTGCACATATATATTTGCCTCCCAACTCTGAACAGATACCACAATGTGGTAGGACACGTCCTTTCTATTCTCTGCATTCTTTCTTTGGTCCATGAAAAAGAAATTTCTCTTAATAACCTCTGCTGTTCCAGGGGAATATGAAAAAAAGATTTCCACCTTTCCCCCAGCTCTTGCAAGCTTTATCCCCTCCCCATAGTAGCAGTAGAAACTTAACTCATTTTACAGTCCACAAAAGAAGCTAAACTTTTAGACAATTTCCAAACCTGTATTTATTTTTCAGTTCATTCAGCATTCTTATAGGTCAATTCACATCTTCCAGTTGCAACAGAGAACTTAGATATACTGTTTATACTTTTAAAAGAAATCTTTGAAGAAGTGCATTTTATAGTGAATCATAAAACTTCACATTTAAGTGCTCATATTCTAAATATCAAAGGAGTAGTTGTTAATGAATAATGATTTGGCTGGAGAGAAAAAAGATGTTTCAAGAAAGACTACTGATAGAGGGGAATAGTGGATAAAGATGAAATGATGTCTAAAGAGAGGAGTAAAAAGGTGGAATGATTATAATGAAGTGATTCTACTTGATGTTATGGTATTATTAGTGTTAAAATTGCTGTCCATGGAGGGCCGGCGCATTGGCTCAGTTGGGTAAGAACAGGCACTCTGAGCAACAGGGTCTCCGGTTTGATTCCCACATGGGCCAGTGAGCTGCACCAGACTCCCGCAGGGGATGATGGGCTATGTCCACCAGCAACTAAGATTGAACATGGCACCTTGAACTGAGCTGCCCTGAGCTGCCGATGGGCGGCTGGGTGGCTAAGTGGTTAGAGTGGATGCTCTTAGAAAAAAAAAAAAATTGCTCTTCATGTATATACTTTGTTGCTAGATTATTATTTAGAATATTATAGCATCTCCCATGTATTAGCTGATTCATGCATTTAATCTATTCACCTATCTCATTTAACTCTCACTATATCATATATATATATATATATATATATATATATATAATCACTAACTACATTCAATAATGTACATTCAAAATGTAGAGGGTAGTTTTTAAAAATATGCAAGTTCTAAAGATCTAGTGAAAGAAAAAGGTAAGAATTATTTTTCAATGCATAAGCTATAACTATAAATTATACATTTTATCACTCAATATGAGCATGAAAAATAATTTTCAGGGTTTTGAGAGATTCCTAGGAAAAATAGTCAAAAGTACACTTAGTACTTTACATTAAGAGACACCAATAAAATGTGGCATTTCTGATGAAAAAAACATTATGTAAAAGGATTTTTTGTCAGACTTTAATGACAATATTTTTTAAAATGAACATATAATTTAGTAGAACCATTTACTGTACTATTGTCAAGAAGCAGCAAACAATCCATGGTTTGTGTTTATTTTAGTATTTGGAGGGCATTTGTGAAAAATAGATCATATTAAGTCACAAAAATGACAGGTGTCTTGCCTGAGTCATTAAATATTCAGTTAGAGTAGCAAAGAAAGGAAACCTCTTTTTCAAATTCATTATTTGTTCAGCATAATTTTCCAGGCCTGATTCCACAAAGCACAACATCTCTGGTAACATCATGGCACAGAGTATATGTTCTATTGACACTTCTTCAAAGATTTCTTGTAAAATTGTAAACAGGTTCAGCATACTGTCTTTGGTACTCTAATCTTTAATGCGCCACGCTTTATGGTATTCCTTCCTTGTATACGCGACTTCCTTTTCTTCTTTTTCTAAAACTTACCCATTTGCCAAGGTCACTGCACACCATGCCTGGAAAAGTTCCTTGATAACTCTTGCTCAGAACTACTCTTTCACATAGTTTATATCACACACATTAACACTTTATCATATAACAGCATTTTTCATAAATGAATGTGTATTTTATAATCGTAAATACTCAAGCTCTATGAGGGTATTATTGCTTTTTAAAATCTCCCCACAAATCTCAGCACTCTTAAGCTATAATAAATGTATTTTTTTTGCTAAATTGAATTAAACACCTCTATGTGACAGGCAGGTCTAACCAGAGTGCACCTTGGAACTCTCTTCAAAATGCATGAAGTTCCTTTGAGACATATTTCTGTAGAAAGGTGGATATAAATGTAAATCTATTCTCCCTTCTTTTGCATAGATTTCAAGGATCGTCCTGTGCTAGACCTATGGATCAGATAACAGAGAAGATTCTATTACTACTGTAATTGCAAGTTGGCTATTTTATCTGAACACTTTTTATTTTATCTGAACACTTTGTTATACCTTGATGAAGATCTGAGGCATTTCTTATAATACTAATAAAGTAAAGCTTTCAGGGCAGCCTCTTCTTCCACATATAAGATCTAAAAAGTTCTCAAATTTATTATAAAATATTAGGTGAATTTATTCACATGCAGATATAATCATTTTGCTAGTTCAAGTTAGAATCACTGCTGAAAACTGGCTGTTTGCTAATGGCCTAGACAGTGTTTGAGTTGACAAGATGTTTTCAAGATGGTAATCACTATTTCCAGTGCACAATGTCTTCTAAAAGAATTTTTCCAGCCAACAGCTATGGTAATTCCCATTTGGCATACAGGATATATTCCCTCCCTTCAACCTAAGTACATCTGAATGGATGGGTAAGACACTTGCTCCAAAAAAGAACAATCCATCAATTAGGCTGATTCAATCAGGCAGTCTCTCCTGATAAATCTGAGACAAAGACACTGAGGAGATAAGAAGATAAACAAGCTAAGACAGAAAATAAACTTAAACTTAAAATTAATCTCTTATTAACAAGTTATAACATCCCAAATTTCCACCCTTTCTGAGGCTTTGGTAATACAGAGATATACAGGTTAGATGATTACTTCTGTATATATTAGGCAAGATTTTGAGAAAAAGATTAAACAATGGAGTGCTGATGTTAACACAGAAAGAGAAAAGCATACCCATCCTGCTGTAAGAATCCTTTCGTCTGTAGTCAGCTTGATGAGACCTCTAAAAAGCAAGTTCAGAAAGACATTTAGAACAGTCCTGAATTTTCCCCCAACATTTTAATTATGAAAATTTTAAACATATAGAAATATTAAACATATTGAAACAGTACTATGATGCCCATATACCTAATATCTAGATTCAGTAATCATCAATTTTTGCTGTCAAATTTACATATGTATAAAAAAATTACTCTCTAAAACATTTGATAGTAGGTTTCAGATGTCAGATGTCTTCTACCCTAAATCATTAATCATTTGTCTTCTAAGAATAAGAATATTAGCCTACATAAATATACCATGATCATACCTAAGAAAATTAGTAATATTTCCTAAAATTATCTAATAAAGAGTTCATACTTTTTAAAAAATATTTATACCTAATAATTTAAAGTAAGATGGATACAGCTAAAAAAGAGAAATAAGCAAATCCACCATCATGGTAAAGATTGTATCATACATTATCAGGACAAAGAAAAGGAAGCAAAAATCAGTATGAGTATAGAATATTTTAATGTAATGATCAACAAATTTGACCTAATAGTATACACAGAAAACAGCAGCCAACAGTGATTGACTTTACGTACTTCAAGGACTTGAGAAAACAAAAAAAAAGTTGATTGTATGCTGGGGAGAAAACATCCCAACAAATTTCAAAGGATTGAAAGTATGTAGAGTTTGTTGTTGATAAAAAAATAATCATTTGCAAATAAATAATACAAGCTTATTGATAACAATTTCCAAATATTTGGAAAGAAAGACATTAATACAAATAGCTTATTTATCAAATAAGAGATCATACTGAAAAGCAGGAACTATTTGGAAATGTGTATATTAGGGCAAAAAATAGCTTTAAAAAGTTATTTAAGAATTTCTGTAAAATGTTGGAACAGATCATTAATGCTTCAAAAAGTTCAAAGAAGGAAATAATAAAGATAGAGCAGAATCTAATGAAATAGAAAATAAAAATAGAAAAAGTCAGCAAAGCTTAATTTAGTTTTTTTAAAAAGATCAATAACTAAAATAACATTAAAAATTAACCAAAATACAAGAAAAAAATGGCACAAATTATCAGTATCAAAAATGAAAAAAGTGAAAACACTACACTAGTAATGACAATGGAAATAAGAATATGGTAGATGAACTGCAAAACTGCCTTGTGTTCCCAATTTCCTCTCTGTTTTTGCTTTTTGGAATGTGACTTTGCAGCTCCTCCAATAGAAAGGTTGAGTCTATTTCAACAGCTCTTGAATTGGGTGTTGTCTTGTAATTTCTTAGCTAATAAAATGTGATAAAAATATTACGGTATGTGAATTCTAAGCCTGTATCTCAAGAGGCCTTTCATGATTCCACTCTCTGTCTCTGTTGGACATCCCCGCACTCCTTATGAGCAAGCCCAAGCTTGCCTGAAAGGATGGGAGGCCACGTGAAGTAAAGCTGAATGAGCCTAAAAATATAGCTGAGGCTCCAGACACTTGAGGGTGCCCAGCCAAGATCAACAAAGCCGCCCAGCTTAGCACAGCGGAATGCTGAAGCATGAGTAGAGCCCTCCAAGCACAGTTTAGACCATAAGAACTGTGCCAGTTGACAAGCAGAAAGAGCAAACTCAAGATAATCAAACAAATAAATCTGTAGGACTGGAAAGGCAGAAACAAAATTCTTGTCATTTGCAGATAACACATTTTTATATAGAACACCCAAATAATTCTACATGTAAACTATGAAATTAATGTAGTTCACTGGACACAAAGTCAATGCACAGAAAAGCAACGTGTTCTTTTAACCAATAAGCCTTAATGCAGTTTGTTTCACAGAGACATTGTGGGCATACATTACCAACAAATTTAAGATATTATAAACAGTTTGATTCCAATAAAGATGGAAATTTCAATGAAAATCCTACAAAAATATAGTTTTTCCAAATTGATAGAAGGAATAGAAAATCTAATCAGTCCTATTACACTTGAATTAATTAAAATATCCCTCCAGATAAAACTCCAGGTGAAAGCATTGAAACAAACAAATAAGTAAAAAATACCAATTATAAATAACTACTTTTATAAACCTTAGAGTGGGAAAGTTTCAAACTGTCTTTGTGAGTCCAGTATCACTAAAACCTCACAAGTCCAATATCTCTCATGAATACATCCAAATACACCTAAAAATTATCAAAAGGAATCCATTGATTAATAAAAAAGATAGTATGTCATAAAAATTGAATAATTTTAGCAATAATTTAATTTTTAACAATTTTTTTTTTTTTTTTTTTTTTTTAGCTGAGCCATCCTGCTACCTATTGGCAGCTCAGTGGCTGCTCAGCTCGGGCTGGACTCGAACCGCTGTAACAAATATTATTTTTATAAATTATCAATTTAGCAATAATTTGAATTTTTCAATTAAAAAAAACATTAAATGATTTTAGCAACCATTGATAGCTTTTGCCTGAATACATTATTTCATTAAGGGTTGAAAAAATGTTGATATAAAAAAATTATTAGTTGGTATGCTATAAAAAGATTTTCTTCATCACTTAGGGATTCACTGTACTTGTATTTCCTTCTTTAAAAAAATCAATATCTACATTTTTTTCTTTACCATTTAAAAAAAAAATAAATTGATACTATAATTACATATGATGGTAGAAAATTTATTTGGTTTTTTTTTTTTGAGTTTGGTTTATTTATTCTCACTTTCTCTCTTTTGAATATCATGGCTTTTCCTTTCTTCCTTCTTCTCTCCCTTTCTCCCTCCTTCCATTCCTCTCTCCCTCTCCCTTTCCTTCCTTCCTTCCTTCCTTCCTTCCATCATTTCTTTTATTCTCTCTATGTTTGAATTGTTACATGGTTAATCATGGGGAGCTTGCTCTTATGTTCCTTTAAAATCCCTCCATTTGCCTTTGAATATGTCTTTGCTGCTCGGCACTATCAAATATCTTAAGCTCATCCTGGACTTTCTTTGCTCAAGATTAGAATCAGCCACATTCCCCCTAGAAGACCTGATATGTTGTTAATAGAATGGTACTTAGAACTCAAGTTCTAAGCAATAGTTACACTCATTGATGTGTCAAATTTTTATGCCCTTTTAATAGTCAGAAATATAAAATATATTTTATAAATATCATGAGTTCATATTTAAATACCCAAGTCAAATTTGCTTACCCAATTTGTTTTATTTTATTTTTATTTCATTTCAATTACATTTAGAAATTAGTTTCCAGTAAGATTAATAAAATGATTTATTTGTTCTATTCTACAATATTTATAAAATGTTTTCTAAATTACATTATCAATATCACTATTGACAGTAAACCACTAAGTAATGTGCAAGATTATTTTGCAGATTATTGATAGTACTAGGTTACTAATACTAGTATTAGAGTGTCGTAAATCTACCTTATGCAACAGAAGCAGGAAAAACAAATAAAAAGCAAGAGTTAGAAAAATGAAGATATGAGGCCAAGTATCCCTCCCAATGCATGTCCTTGGTTTATCATTAATGCCTTTCTAAGTCCTAGTCTCTAGATAGTCCTGAGTTCCACTGCTTGATTCATGCCTGAGATTATGAAATATTAATTTTAGTATTTCAGTACCAGCATACCTCCTTTGGTTTTGTTCATTACTTGATGTTTTGTTATTTTCCTTTAAACTAATGAATTCTTTGCAAAATTAATAAACTTATTTTAATGTTGAGAAAACTAAGACTGTTCATAGGACTGTTATGAAACTAGCACAAGTTTCATACATTTGTAAACTAGCACAGCTAGAAACTAAATGGAGTTTTGTCAACTTTTAAAGCCCAACCCTCTTGCAACTACATTATACTGATATAATCCTTCAAAAAAATCACATATTTCTCATTGCCCATGTGATCTCAAGAACTTATTTCCATGGTTTCAATCTCTGAACTCTGGGTTTGAGTATGGTCAGTACCAGGATTTTCTTCCCACAAAGTATTACTTGACCCATTGAGATTATGTCTTTTTGACCAGAGTGAATATGTGGAAAGTGTCAAAATTGTGAGGAACCATAGCTCAAGTAGATTTGGCCTTTTATCGTTGATCGATTATAGTAATTTAAGAAATAAATATGCAAGAATTACCACAAGCGTGATCATCCAAATAGGTGCGTTCCTAATAATATCAAACCAGCAGCAGGAGTTATTGGAAAATGGCCAGAGAATTTTGTGCTCCTTTATAGTTTTCCGAAGAGTAGAATTCTCTCAGCATCGAGTTTGTCACATCAAAGAGAGTAATAAGGAGGAAGAAACAAAGCGATCCTATATTTGCTTGACTCTATCCCAATTTAACGGAAATTTTAGCAAAATTTTGTCTTTCAATTATGAAAATAGAAACCTGTCCATGTTGGATAAGTGAGAATCTACATAAGAATATGAATAATTATAACACAATTTAGTTTCTGATTTAAGTCTAATTCTAATGCATACAGTTTGTCTGAAATTTTTATGGTAATCATGACATTCATGAATATTTTGGGGGTCAAATACTTCACATGAAATAAATCTATTTTCAATATCTTTTAGTATCTTAAATGCCATCTAATTGTTAATTTTTTCAGTGCACTACTAGGTCAGTTTATTCATTTTATACAGTTATTGGAACATTGCAGTATTTGCAGAAATATTGTTCTAATATCTTTAAAATTGCATTTGCCTTAGCTGAAAAGCATTCTAAAAGTAGATGCCCAAAAGTGATATCTTTAAGTTTTAAGTTTTGATAGAAGTAAGTAGTTGCTAGCAAAAAGAAAATAAAAAACAAAACATGCTTTTCTGTTTAAGGTAATTCCAAATTTTATGTAAAGCCATGGCCAATAAAAGTAGCTGCTACTTGCATGAAATATGTGTCTTATTTCCCAGTCCATCATTCAGCTTTTTCTGCATTGATTTCCAACTCCATTTAATAGGTATTTCCTTCCTTTCAAACTCCCTGCCCTGCTTTATTTCTAGCAAATCATGATCGTGTTGTTCAGTCTCAAGGCAGATAGATTTAGAGTTAGAATATACTCATAAAATAGTGTTTTACTATTAAAATATTAGTAACAAATATAAAAATATTGACTTTTAAATAATTGGAAACAAATGCCTTAATATATTAAAACTATAAAGAGTATAAAATACAGTTATGTAATTGATATGAGATTGTTGGCTTTTGAAAGGGAATGGTTTCTTCATTGATAATGAGAACCAAATTTTGCGGAGTCATTTCAAGATTAACCACCTGCAACATATTCTGATATCCAAGAACAGAACTAGGCGAAAGCTAAAATGGAGCCTCGTGTGATCATTTTCAGCATTATAATTTCCTGCAAAATTTGAGTGATTTGCAGAACTGTGATAGATTTCCCATGAGTAGGATGGTGGCAAATGCTTTGTAGATTCAAAAATAGTTTTGCTGAGGCAATGAGAAGTAATATGCTATCAGATTAGAAGCTGTTCATATTTTATCAAGCTGTTTGTATTTTAGAAGCTCAGAAAGAATTTGCCTCTAAACATTTCAAAATCCTGATTCCCTTATTTTATTTTTATTTTGCATTTTGCTTGCACTATCTTTTAATTCCCTTACTATATTGTATTCACCATATTATTAAGTATTGTACATTATTCAATAATATTTTAATAAGTGTAATTGTCAAAATTTGTGAGTTTGCATTTCCAGGGTGAATTGAAAAACAAAATGAATATCCTAAAATATTAGACAAATCAGGAAGAAAATTTCACAGAGCTTTATAGAGGTATCAAGTCTTGGCAGATAGAGACCTGAACTGGCTGAGCAGTGAAGGACTATGGAGGAGTTTTCATGTATGTTGAATAGATTTACTCTAACAGGGCCAGTGACTGGAAACCACGTTGATTGATTTCACACAGTTGTTTATATTTATGGCCCTGATTTATACCAATGTCACATTAAGACACCACCTTTCTGGGATAGGAGACTCAGAGTGGTTTATGTTGCTTAATCAGTAGCAAAATCTTGATACACAAATATGAACTGATACAGAAATGCCTGTGTACTGACATGACTGAACTGTGTAAAATGTTAAAGTTGAAGAATAGAATATTCTTAATACAAGGATAGAAATTTATACCATATTTATCCTCTATGAGTAAATGTATTTCCTGTGATATCAACCAGAATCTCCACTTATTCATTATTCATAATAATATAGCATGCTTACACAAGAAATTAAACATGGTAAATATACAAACACGAGAATGCATACTCAACATTGAAATATGTTCCTTCTTTAATTTTTAAAAATTGCTTGTAGTTGGTAGACTTCTGAAAATTTAACACAAGGCTACACTTTATAAGTATATTTTGCACCTATGTCAGTTGTTCACAAGCACTTCTTAGTGCAAGTATGTAATTTTAGCTTTACCCTTTTTTGGTTTCTATTTGTGCCAGTGGTATTTTTATTCCTTTATTCCTCCATTACTCCTTTATTTTGCATTAATTAGAAATTTCACATTAATCCGGTTTATATTTTGATTAGCTTTTTGTTACCCATTTTAGTTTTATTCTTCTATTGCTTACACTGAAATTGCAACATGCATTCTTAACTTACTAATGTCTACTACGTATTTTTGCCATGTCCCAAACAATGCAATATGCCTAGAAGAGTTTAACTCCATCTCTCATGCCCATCTTCACTCTATTGATGTTATATATTTTATTTCTTCTGTTATACACCCCATAAGCATTAAAATTAAAGTTGTTCTGAACAGTCGGTTTTCTCTCATATTTTCACGTACACTGATTCCATGCTGTGCGCTCATTCTTGCACTTTCATGTTTCATGTGAGATCTTTTTTAGGTTAAAGAACTTTCTTTAGTATTTCTTGTAGTGCAAGTCTGTTTGTGACATTTTTAACTTTCAAAAAATATATATATCATCTTCAAATTTAAAAATATATTTTAAATAAATATTGACCTTGAGGTGAGCAAGCCCCTCCCCCCCCCTTTACCACTTCAACAGATGAATGGATAAGGAAGATGTACTACACGTATACAATGGAATATTAATCGGCCATAAAAAAAGGATGATATCTTACCATTTGTGACATCATGGATTGACCTAGAGGATATTATGCTAAGTGAAGTAAGCCAAATTGAGAGACAAATATCATATGAGCTCACTTATATGTGGAATCTAAAGAACAAAATAAATGAACAAACAAAACAAAAACAGACTCATAGATACAAGAGAACAAACTGATGGTTGCCAAAGGGGAGGGAACTTGGGAGGCTGGGTGAAAAAGGTGAAGGGATTAAGTCAAAGTGGTAGTTACAAAATAGTCACAGGGGTGTAAAGTACAGCATAGGGAATATAGTCAACAATACTGTAACAACTGTGTATAGTGCCAAGTGGGTACTAGACTAATTGGGGGAATCACTGCATACATTATATTAATGTCTAACCACTATGCTGTACACCTGAAACTAATATAAAATAATATTGAATGTCAACTGTAACTGAAAAAAATAATTTAAAACAAGTCAATCCACTTTCCTTTAGCTTCCATAGTGTCTGTTGAATAGTATGCCATATTTTTCTTCTTCCACTGAAGGTAATACACATTTTTTTCTTGATATTTTTAAGATTCTCTTTATCTTTGATTTTTAGCAGTTAGATCATAAAATGGATTGTTTTTAAAATAGATTTTTCTTTGTTAGAGTTTACTGTGATTTCTGAAATTGCATATTAATGTCTTTAGTTTGTTTTAGAAAATTCTTGGGTATTATTTCTCCAGGTATCCTCTATGTCTCATTCTTTATCAGCTATCCTCGTGGGATTCCAATTAAGCATACATAAGATCCTCTGACAGTGTTCGCTTTGTTTTTCTATTCTTCTTGCTTTCTCTCTGTGTTTAAATCGGATATTTTTTATTCACTTACATTCAAATTCACAATCAATTTTTTTTGCACTTTCTAAGCAACTGTTAAAGCCATCCAGTGGACTTCAGAAATTGAAATATAGTTGACATACATTGAAATATACAATTCTTAAGTATACAGGTTAATAAATCTTGTATATGCTTATGCTCATGTAACCACACTTCAGATCAAGGCATTGAATATTTCAGTTATTCTAGAATATTTCCTTTTGTTAATTGCCTCCCTTCCGTTTGCCCTTCATAGAGGCAATCTTTTTTTTTATGATTTCTATCTCCATAAGTCAACCTGCCCACACTTTTTAACCATAAAAATATTAAATCACTAAATATTTCTATTGCCTGGCTAATTTCAATAAACATAATGTTGTTTTAGGGTTATCCATGCTCTTATATATACCAGTATTTCAACCTTTTTATTTCTGAGGATTATTTCATTACATGAATGTATCACAATTTATTTATCCATTCTTCTGTTTTTGAATTTTGATCTGGTCATTTCTAGTAGTGGCCTATTGTGAATAATTGTCCATGAATTGGACAACTGTACTTAATTTTATTTGGTATACAACTAGTAATGGAATTACTATGTCAACTTATTAAAAAAATAGCAAAGACTTTACAAATAGCTTTACTTTTGAAGCTTCTACCAGTTATGTATGAGAGTTTTGATGTCTCTACATCATTGCTGACCTTTGATATTCAGTCTGTTTAGTTGACCCAAACTGGAAAATATGTTTTAGTTTGTATTTTAACTCTAGTTTATAAATTTCACTTCCATTTCCCTGATTACAAATGGTGTTGAGGAATAATTTCATTGACCATTCAGATATTTTTTTTTTTTACTTTTGACTTGGTGTGTGTGTTCCTGTTCAATCTTCTGTCCATTAAAAAAAAAAAGTTGTCTTTTTCAAATTGATTAAAGTCTTAGTCATGCATGCTGGATTAAAGTCTTAGTCAGATATAAGTATTGCAAATGTTTTCTACCAGTATTTGCCTTGAATTTGCAACTTAATGATATCTGGCACAAGAAGAATTTCAAATTTTCATAGTCAAATTTATATATTTTTTCCTTTTATTAGTGTCTTTTGTATATTACTGAGAAATCCTTGCATTCTTCAAAGTATGAAGATTATTTTACATGTTTGCTTATAGAAGTTTATTGTACTACCTTCACATTTTGGGTTTTGATCCATTTCAAGTTAATTTTTGTTTATGAAGTAAAAGAAGTCAAGAATCATGTTTTTAACATATAGCTATTCACTTGGTATAGCTTCATTTATTTAAAGTACTTATATTCTCACTGAATTGCAGTGACACTTTTCATGAAAATCAAGTTAGCAAACTAGTTCTTAATTTCAGATATTGTATTTAACAGTTCTAAGCTGTCCTTTGATTTTTCAAATGATCTAATTCTCCATTTAATTACTCCATGTATTAGTCCATTGTGTTCTTTTTTTCTATTTTCTTTAATATGTAATTTAACATTTAATCATATTTGAAGATTCATCTGTTAACACTGATGTCAGGTTCCTCTTGGGTCTGTGACTACAAACTGTTTTATCTCTTGAATATCTATCATTTATTTCTTATTCACATGCTTAATGAATCAGTGTTGGATGTTGGCCATTGCTGAGGGTCTACATCATGGGCTCAGTTGTAAGCTTCTTCTAAAGTAAGTCTATTTAATTTCATCCTGACTTCTCAGGTATAGCCCTGAATCCAAGAATTTGCTTTTCTGAATTCCCAACCCAGTGTCTGGGTTGGTCATCAAGGTCATTCCACTCTGGTTGGGCTGGAATTCTAATATCTCCACAGCAGTTTGCAAGTTCTGAAATCTTTGTTCAGCTCTGCTATGCCTGTAAGAGTCTTGCCTTGTGTATACATAACTTATCAGGTAGTCAAGGATCTGTTGCAAGTTTCTGTGCAGAATTTTGAAATTTAGACTTTGGGCTCCCTTCTTTTCTATATGTTGCTGCCCCAGCTTGGCCCCCTTTAGCACCTTTGGATAGCAATCTCTGCTTCCCTACCCAGTAAGACAGCTGATGTCAGTTTAAGCTCTATTTCTCTTAACGCAACTTGAAAAATGGTTTCTGAGAGAAAGTCAAGATAAATGTGTGTCTTACTTTGTGTGCTGTTCTTTTCTCCAGAATTGTAGGCCTTTGTTTGCTGTCTAATGTCTGAAACAATTGGTTTCCACATATTACCAGTATTTGCAGTTATTTAGGATAGGAAAATGGGGTTTCTGTAAGAAGGATAATACCAGCTACTTCATTATGGCCAGAACCAGAAGCCCCAAGTATTTTTTGCTTGTTTGTTTTAAATATAAGTAAAACATAGTTTTCCTTAAAGTTTCATAGCTTAATCAAAATTTTTAACTTTTTTTTATAATTGCAATATATCAATGGGATTTTGGGAGCTATAATATTGCATTTGTTTCTTCCTAGAGCTCTTGGAAAATAAAAGAGCAAGAGCTTCCCAAATGAACAAGAACGTCCACACACAACCAAGACTCAGAGCGTAGCTTATTTCTTGACCCATTTAATTGTAGATCAAGCTGAGACTTTCAGCCAGGCATCATTTTTAATTTGAAGTAATAAAAACAGCATGTTCACCAGAAATTAAATTGAGGCAACTAAACCTTTTGCAGCAGCTCCACAATGGTCATGAGATGTAATAATGCTTGGTTACTGACAATGGACACTGGATCTAAATGTAAAATTTAGAGGTGAAAGGCTACATATCCCATTATGTGTTCTCTCAGCCACAAAATAGAGACTTTCTAGGAATTGAAATATAGAGATTTCAAGCCTATTTTAAAAGGCCAGAGTATAACAGTCCAATGAAATGCGACCAATTTGGAAGAAAAAGTCATCCTTTATAAATGGTGAAGGATTTAAACATTTCTTTAAAATTTACTATTATAGGAATGTTAGTGAGGATCCTAATATATATATATATATATATATATATATATATATATATATATATATATATATATATAGTAGGTTAAATTACTGCTTACAATTGAACACTAGTAAAAAGTTTGCTTTTGATGTTGTAAATTATGTGCTGGACAGGGAAGTGGTCACAAAAGTAAAATTATTTTTCCAGCTTAAGCGACTACAGGTTTTTCTTGCTTTGCATTAGCAATTCAAGGATTCAGTTTTGGCTATGGTTTGGGGTTTTCATTTTCTGCCAAGCTTCATGTTGTTCAGGAAAGGCAAAATACATCTATTTTTACTGTAATTATGCCAAGAATTTTTAACAGCCTATATAAGATACATAAAGAAAAAATGAAAGAGAAATGCTTACTTAATTCAGATGAAGACTTAATTAAAAGCTCAATTCTATCAGACATTCAATATTGCATTTTATTCTCATTTACTCTCTTTTTCTCTAATAGAAAATAATGGCATGCCATTGTATATGATTATGGATAGCTATTTATGAAACTGGCTCTTGCCTCTACACTTAATTACATTTTGTTTGGAGGTTAACATATTACAACTGTAGCTTTTATTTGGATCTATTCTTATAGTTTTCATCTCTTGTTAGTACTTAGAATTGTTAGTTCATAGGTTCCCAATTTGTGATTTTTTTCTACTTCTTTTATCTATTTCTAGGCCTATTCTCTAGTACTGCATTCTACTTTTCTTTCTTTTTTATTTTAGTTAAAATTTATTGGGGTGGCAATGGTTAGTAAAGTTACATAGGTTTCAGGTCTACAATTCTGTAATACATCATCTATATATCAAATTGTGTGTTCACCACCCAGAGTCAGTTCTTCCATCACCATATATTTGACCCCATTTACCCTCATCTACCACCCCCTCCCCCATTATCCTCTGGTAACCACTAAACTATTGTCTGTGTCTATGAGTTTTGGCTTCTTTATTTGTTTGTCTTGTTCCTTTGTTGTTTTCTGTTGCATTATTCTTTTGGATACCTTTAAGGGTATGTAGAGGTAGAGGGAAAGAAATAATTTATTTTTCTATATGCTGAAGGCTTTGATAAAGAATGTATTTGTAAGCTAAATGAAAACATGCCATATATTTTTTATTCCTAATGATTATATTTGATTTTTATTTAATTTGTTTCTGTTCTTTATTCTTTACCCTGCCACAGTATCATTGTGACTACTATAACGTCTCCATCTCTAATTATGTAAATATGCAGTGAAACTAATCATGGATATGCATCATCTGCATTGTTCAATATGTTTCATCACGTCATGTTTTTCCTATTCTGAAAAAGAATTTAGAATCATTATTTTGCTTAAAAATGTCATGGAACTAGTGTACTTTATGTAACCAATAATAAGGCTCAACAAAGATGTGACTAGATTCATGTTTCTATTAACTTGATAGCAGCATGATTTCTTTAAAGTCTAATTTTATTCCTGGCCTAATTGTTTCCATTATTCAGTCATCACTTACTAAGTATTTTACAAAGTTAATTTAAGTTATATTTGCTAAGTCTAGTGAAATTAATAAATCACATAGTTGCATGTTTATTATTATTAAATATTCCTAGAAATGAAGTTAATATGACACTTCATAAATTGAAACCATGTCTTTCTAACATGTTCTGATATGCCAACCAACAAATAGATTCTTATTTTTATTCATGGGATTCTGTGGCCAATATCTGTCTGGTAAAGGATGTGTCGAAATCAATCAAGTTGTGGATACATGCTCAATAGATGTATAGGGAGAGTCACTAGGTCTGCTCATAAAATTGCACTTTCCATCTAACAACAGAAGCTACTTTTTTTATTATTAGAGTTCTGAACATCTCAGTGTTTGGCGAAGTCTCCAGGTAATTAATGCAGTGAAGAACATTACTAGGCACTAGGAAACAATAGGCTTCTATCAATCAATACGTATTTGAATATGAACAGCTTTTAGGAAAGCTTTGGGTATTTTTTCCTTTCACTGACATTGATGTTAATTAAGTATCATAATTTAATGAACCCAAAAAAGATTGACATTTGTACAATTAGTCTTCACATGGCACGAAACTCTGATCCTTTAAATGTGAATTTCAGTCAACTGGTACTCTCATTGTGCACATAGTGCTCCGACACCAGCTTCCAAGGCCCCCATTCTATTCCTATGCATGGCATCATAAAACAAATGAAGTGAGACAAGGCTTCAGCCACAAATGTGCTTTATTCAAGTGAGAAGAGCATATAGAATGAACAGAGACATCATCAAATCTGGTGTGTTTACTAAAACTCCAGGGCAGACATAGTGGAATAACAAAATATGAATCTGTAATGTGTCTTTATGTGTGTAAATATTATTACATACATTCTATGTATTCCAGATTCTAGTTGATTTCTTTGCTCTTATATGCCCTGATTTCCCACTAATTATCCCACTGGAGGATGCATTCCCTCTGAATTTTTAATCTGCCTTTATTTTAGAGATAAAATGCTTAGCTTTCTTACAACAGTCATTGGCAAGAGAATGGAATCAGAACAGTTGGCTTAGTCCACTGTTTTTTCATTTCTTAGGTAACATTAAATTTCTCAAAGCAAAAAGAAATCCATTTTGTTTTACCATAAAGCAGATTTTGAATTGATATTAGCTGTGTGATTTTAGCAAAGTTACTTAACCTCTCTGGGATTCCATCTCCACATTTCCTTATTTGAGGCATATGTGTGGGGGTGGGGGTGGTTGTAGTGTGTGTGTGTGTGTGTGTGTGTGTGTGTGTGTGTGTGTGAGAGAGAGAGAGAGAGAGAGAGAGAGAGAGAGAGAGAGAGAGAGAGAGAGAGAGAAAGAGAAATTGAGAAAGAGAGAGAGGAAGGTTATATATACACTCCAGGATTCTGTGAATTAGGAGATGACTACTGAGGACATATTTATTTCAAAATTACTTAATCACTGTCCTAATTCTGTAAATTAGGACAGCAACTCAGTAAAACTTTGCAATGTAGTTTTTCACTAATTGAGAATTTATGATGATTTAAATAGAATGAGACCTAAAATTAAAGCAGAGAAAAAAATAAGTTATAAATACTAATAGAGCAAGGAACATATCTAGAATAAATTTAATGTATTTAAAAATATATTTTGCCATGATAATGCATTATTTACTATAAATTAATCTTACATAGATTAAAAAATCTCTACCTACCAATTTTTTGATTGACTATTGTGATGGATATTTGTGTACTCATCCATGTATTAAAAATAACTCTCTTTAAATCTAATTAAAATTGCTTCACTGTAATTTATTGGTCACAGTAATTAGTTTTTTTTATCCAACGTTAAAGTAAATCAAAAGTATTTGAACATATTAATACATGAAAATATCTAAGATATTTCTGTAAAATAAAATCAATCTCTAATCTCTAAATCATTTTTTGAAAAAGTAAGAAAAAACATATCAGGAAAAGTAAATTCATAGAAACAGAGAGTAGATTGATAATTGCCAGGGGTTAGGGGTAGAAATGGTGAGATATTGATCAAAGGTACAAACTTTCAGTTATGAGTAAGTCCTGGGGATCTAATGACAGTAAGGTGACTATAGTTAACAATACTGTATTATATACTTGAAAGTTGCTATAAAGGTAGAGCTTTAAGGTTCTCATCACACACACAAAAAATAACTACACGTGGCCATGGCCTTACTGTGGTAATCATTTCACAATATATACATGTATCACATCACCATGTTATATACCTTAAAATTACACTATGTTATAAGTCAATTATATCTCAAGAAAGCTGGAAAAATCAGTTTTCATGGCTTAAAACTGTATACAGAAACATCTGATAGCCTGTCTGTATTTAAAACTAGAAACAATCCGTGATTATGGATCTCAGTAGAAGTTTATTGCGCACTTAACAGTGCACATCTGCGCTAGATGAAATCTAAAACTTCCATTAGTACAATAGAACAGGAAGCTGCCTGCTTTCCCAAATCTGAATCAATGTCACTTTTGGGCACTGTGTATATGTCTTCATGCTTTATATATTATGTTTTTTTGGGGGGGGTTTGCGGTGGGATCATGGTGATAAGGGCCACATGACTAATATTTTCTATCACACCCACAAGAATATTTCCTTGTCAAAATTTACCATACTACCTGCTGTATAGCAAAGGATTTTTCTTTATAGAACTTGATTTTCAGCACTAAATGAAAGGCTTTTTATTTTTAAATTACTTGTTATAATTTTTACCAAAGAAGAGGAATAATTTTAAGATATTTAAGACTTGATCTTGAGGAGAAATGTCAGATTTCTCTAATTCTAATTTTAAGCCAAAGGATGGAAGTCCACATTAAAACACATTAAATGAAAAAAAGAAAATTGGCTTGAATAACAACGAATGCATTACAAATGAGTTGCAACCATGAGTGCTTTCAAGATAACTCACATTTTTGTGATTTTTGAAAATCTAAGTTGTGGATACATGCTCAATAGATGTATAGGGAGAGTCACTAGTTCTGCTCATAAAATTGCACTTTCCATCTAACAACAGAAGCTACTTTTTTTATTATTAGAGTTCTGAACATCTCAGTGTTTGCAAAGTGTTTAAAATCATTACATAATGTGCAAAATAAATCACGTATCATGGTGTCTTCCATGGCCTCTGCTGCCTTCTCACGGAAACTTTCCTGGCTACAGACCTGAGATGAGTTTTGAGAAGATGCACTGACAGTGGGCACAGTGCTGCCGAAACCTCTGTGGAGGCTTTACCTGAAGGCTCTGATGACTGGAGCAAACGGCTCTCTACAGAATTGGACCTGGAAAATACAGGGAATAATAATACCATGTGGTGAAAAAAAAAGGAGAAATAAAAGAAATGTAAAGAGCATTAGGGAGAAACAGCAAAGGCCAGGAATAAGAATCAGTGTTTAGGTGATCCCTAGCATATCCTCTGCTCATAATAGTGTGAAGGCTCTATTTTTAGATCTCATATATCTTTATGTAGAAGTAAATCTCTTCTGATGATGATGTCATAAATGAGTTTCATAACTCATCAAAAGCAATTCATTGGTTCAGAGAATTTCCTGGATTCCTTCATTTTTTACACTATAAAGTACCTACCATTTTAAATTATGGAACACTGGGGTTAGCTAGATACAAAAAGGAAATATCAGAGAGCAGCAGGATGCTCTGTTATATCAGGCCCATTCGTATATTGGCTTGACTCCATTCAGTAAGCAGACTTTGAGTTGACAGTTGTGGGAAAATTGCTCATACTCTGAGTATTTTACTTCTTATCTAGCAACTTTGGATATTTTTTTCATAATGGAACCTCTGAAAGATGATGACTAAATAACCAGATCATAACATTTTCCGCCCGAATGAACAGCAGCCCAGCTCAGAAGAATATATTAATTACCATTTGCCACAAAACTTAGGTAATATCTATAGCAACGGCTCTCAAACTTTTTGATGACAGAATTTTTTTTTCTTAAAAATTAGTGAGGACCCCCAAAAGCTTTTGTTTCTGTGGGTTATGTCTATTGACATTTTTCTTATTAGAAAATATAATGGAAAAAGTTTTAAGATATTTAGAAAAATAACAAAAAGATATTCCATTTTCAAAAATTAGACATTTTGTGAAAAATAACTATACTTTTCCAAAAAAAATGAGTGGCATTGTTTTGCATTTTTGCAGATCTCTTTAATACTTGGCTGATAGAAATAATTGGATTTGCATGCCTGCCTCTGTATTCAGTCTGTCGCAATATGTTGTTTGGTTGAAGTATATAAAGAAAGTCTGATCTTAAACAGAGATGGAGTGGGACAAAGGAGGACCTCACAGACACCTGTGAA
Organism: Hipposideros larvatus; assembly: GCA_031876335.1. Lineage (NCBI taxonomy): Eukaryota > Metazoa > Chordata > Mammalia > Chiroptera > Hipposideridae > Hipposideros > Hipposideros larvatus. The sequence goes on along the minus strand of CM063088.1, from coordinate 172,316,484 downwards.
GGTCTCAGGGACCTCCAAGACTCCTCAGATGACACATTGAGAACCACTGCTCTACAAGTATCCTTTTACTTTCGGTTTTCTCTCTTCCTTATCTCCTCACACTAATTAACCCTGGTCTTAACTTTCATTTTTCTTTTCATGTCATACATGTTTGTATTTGTTTCTCCTTTGCTTATCTATTGGTCTCTACCTAATCTCTTTAATTGTCCAGTTCCTTTCTGACCTATACACCCCTTCTCCATTTTTTCTTCCTCTCCTTGAACCCACTCGATGCTGTTCTCTCCAAGCAATATGTGAAAATAAAGTATGTCTTTCTAAAAAAAGAAATTATCTTCAAGAATCTTGGAAAGATACATATTTCTTGTTTATTCCTCTGTAAATTGTCTCTGTAAATGCCAGTATCTAGTCATGCATGCAAAAAAGATGTCAACCTTAATTTCCATGTCCCTTCAATCTATGCATCTAGTTTCATTATTCTCTTTCCAAAATACTTCCAAAAATTTTCCCTTTTTTCTAAGTCCAAAGCCAATTTAACCTACTCTCTCTCCTCATGTATCACATTGTGAGTCTGTAACTGGTTTCCCTTCTCGCCACTGGCCTAACCCCACAGCCACTACAATCAATTCTCCACTCAGTGACTGTGGTAGATGTTCTTGCTGACCCAGATTAGTCTCCTTTTTTTTTCCAGCTGTTGTAAGGATTGGCTGATAATAGCACACAGGGGACCCTGCTCTTCTCTGGAGAATAAACTTACATGAACTAGAAACTGCCTCCTCCAGGCTGTACCTGCTTACAGCCCCATGATAGGAAATGGCCAGTGACTGATAGATGGGTTGAAAAAGGCTCCCCCTGCCTCAGGGACTAACTCTGTGGTACAGTTTCTGCTCCAGAGCTTTCCCATGGGGTCAGGGTGGTGTTAGTCTCCATGGAGACCATATTCTTTCTTCCCTTGCTCCCATTCTCCTGAGACACTGATTCTCATGCTCTGCTTCAAGAAAACTCAACCTAAGACAGTAAAAATCAATATTCTATATCAAATTATGTATTTTTTCTTCTTAAAATTCTCCAATAAATTCCAATCTCTTTGTTACTGCCTACAAAATACTATGTACTTTGGCTGATGTCTGCCTACCCATCTGATATCATTTTCTGTCAACCAGCTAAGAAGGAAAGTCCTTCCACAGGGTGTCTACTATTGCTATTTCTTCAGTCTGGAATGCTCTCTCCTAGATCTTTGTAGAGCCACTTTGTCAAGTTAAGGTTTCAGTTATGATCTCACCTTCTCCTAGAGGCCCTTCTAACTACTCTATCTAAATGTGCCTTCCACCTTTGCTTCCTCGGTCATTCTGTTAAATTGACATTTTACATTTTTTCAAAGCATGCATTACTATTGAAAATTATTTTATTTATTTGTTTATATCTCTCTACTCACTAGACTGTAAGGAATACACTTTATCTGTGTTGATCTCTGCTGCCTTCCTAACACATAGAACTGAGTTTGTCACATAGTAAATGCTCAATAAATATCTGTTAGCTTGAAATAATATTGAATTGTAATATTTATACAATTAATTTTAAAATATTATTTTTGATGATAATTCATTAATGTGCTCCATCATTCAACAAATACTTTAGAGAAATTATTTTGTAGAACATTTAGTTAAATATTATAATGGTTATTAACCTGTGGTACACACTGCTTGTTTTCTCCAATACCCGGTTCTCTTCTTCCTGGGAACCCAAGAAAATTACACTTTTAATCTCCTATGGGACTAGGTGGGTCCATGTGATTGATTTCTAATAGAATTAATGTTAATGAAAATAAAATGGATCTCTTCCATTCCAAGATATTAAAGAGCCAGTGTGCCTCTTTTAGCTCTTTTTCTGTTCCTCAGCTACCTGGTTATAGGAAAAGAAACAGATGTCTCTGAGGTGACTCTAGCAAACAATGGAGCCAAAAAATATCAGGAGCCTAAATACTTGAGTCACCAGTTAGAGAAAAGATACTCATATTAGATTTGATATTAGTAAAAGGCAAACTTCCATTGGATTAAGGTTTTGAGATTTTATTTTCTACAGCTGCAGGCACATATTATCTTAACTAAATATAGAACATCAAAAGTAGGTATTCTTGTCTCCAAAAAATGTATAATCTAGTAAAAATAGAAAGTAAGGAAATATAAGTGTATTATTGATCTATTGCTGCAAAGCAAAATTACCCCAAACTTAGCACCATGAAACTGCAAACATTTATTATCTCACAGATACTGAGGGTCAGGGATTCAGGTGGCTTAACTAAGTGGTTCTGCCTCAGGGTCTCTCATGAAGTTTTGGCCAGGCTATTGGCTGGATCTGGAGTAATCTCAAGGTCAATGGGGGGATTCCTTTCCAAGGTCACTGATGTCATCAGGCCTTAGTTCCTCACTATGTGGACCACTCTAAGGTTGCCTGAGTGTTCTCATGATACTGGTTTCCCCCAGTGATTGATTCAAGAGAGAGCAAGAAATAACATCCTGCAAGAAACCACAGATCTTTATAACCTATTCTTGCAAGTGGCACTCCATCAATCTGTTTGCTAGAATAGTCAGTGAATCCAACCTTCATTCAATGGGACCTTAAATAAGCTGCACCTTTTGTGACAAGTCATATCAAAGAATTTGTGAACCTATCTTTAAAATCACTACAACAAATAATGCCAAGTTATGTGTGAAACATTCCATAAAAAGTGGTATAGGCAAAGCATTCTAATAATTCATAAGTATATGAGAACATGGGATAAGCAAAAGTTTAAATAAAAAGGTAAAATAATTTTAGGCAGAAAAAACACAATGAAAGATATAAGAAAATGTAGAATCCAGCCGGAGACTAGAAATAGTCTGGCCAGAGCAAAATTATATGTGGGGGAGGACTACTTGGATTGGTGACCTCAGTGCTAGGTAGAAAGTCACCCATTTCTGTTATTCCATGATTTACAGGAAAAAAAAGAAAAGAAAAGAAAAGAAAAGAAAAAATCTTTAAATACTCAGGGCTTAATCAGCATAGCCCTGCTCTTACAGAAAGTGAAGCAGCAGCTGTGTGAGAAGTGATTCATGATTTCATCCAGCTGCCTGCTTCCCAGCATCCTTACAATGTGGATAGTGCTAGATACACATGTATCTTTCTCCCCAACAGGAAAAGATCTCGACTTTCCCTTTGGAGCTTGTACCACATCTAGGACTGCCCCCAGTGACTTTTCAATGAATAACGCATTTTATTGACTAATATACATGTCAAAAGTATGATAAATACTTTTATGGCCCCTTCTATTGAACAAGTGCTTTATCAAAAATGCAAATATGTTTGGATAAGCCCCTTCACCTGAGACTATGCTAATACATAAAACCAAGCTAATAGGTTACTCAGATAAACAAGGGAAGTAAACTAATAAATTGACAATTTTCAAATTGATCAATCAAGTCAAAAGCCCCAACCAGTTTTATGCACCAAATTGAGTTTTGTTTAAATCTCATTAATTGCAAACTTAGAAAACAAAAGAATACTACTGATCACCAAAGCTTGGAATTCTCAAAATGAATTCAAATGATTCCTTTTATCTTGGGAGGAAAAAGATATTGCTTTCATCAAATGTGTTACCCTTATAATGAAGTTAGGCTCTTGAGAGTTTTGTATAGAACACAAACCTCCAGTATTTAGCATGACATCACAATGAGTCCCTCACCTTCTACAAACATGTAAGATGCATGTTTTCAAACAGAAGCCAGAGAACCACCAAGTCTTGTAATAACTCAACTAGGAACATTTAGGTCACAATATCAGATTGCTTAACTATTTATGTAATACACAGGAAATAAGTTCTGATAGTTTCAAAAACAATATACTTTTTTTGAAAATTGAGGATAATGTAACTCTTTTATGATTTTATAAATGTAATAATATAGAATCTTTCTACAGAGACATTCCACCTTGACTTTCAATTAACCTAACCAAACAGTCTAAACACAATTAGTCATAATAATTTTTTTGCAATTTCATTATTTATCAAACTGCTTTGGGAATAATTTCTGCTTTTATATTTGGGATAAATAAACATGGCATAAAACACAACAAGGCTTTTTGTCTCCGTGCTAGCTAAACTTGGATATCTTCTTTGCACAGCTTATTATTTAAGCTCTAAATGGCTATAAAGGGCTTTTGTGTCTTCTGAATAATTTTTAAAGATGGATGACAAGTGTTTAACAAGTAAAGTAAGGCAGGGGAAACAGGATAAAATGTGTGCTTATATTTAATAAAAATTAGGAGAAGAATTAATTAGAAAATATCTGCTTTGCAGGGCTAATCAAGAATATGTTGTAGCACATTCATTACCAATGTTTCATGCTGACTGGGTACAGACCCTAAAGGTTATCTATCAATCCATAATAATAAATACTAACATTTTAGGGAAACAGTATTTTCTCACACTTGTAAAGCAAATTACTATGGTGTTGATTTGTGTTTCTTCCCTCACTCATTCACAAGGTTGAGTCAGTAGGTTTCATCATTAACTTCTGGGAAGTAATAATTAACCCCATGCTCTAACATCATTACAAGGGTCTCTTAATGTGTCATGTCTTCCAATCTCACAGTGTTTTATCTTTCTGTTTTGTTTCTTTATAAAAGTACCCATATTTTGACATCACTGCTTATGAAACCAGCCAATTCTAAATGGTTAGAGGAATTGAATGCAAAAAGTACAACTTAAAATCTCAGATTTATTTTAAAGAGAGGAAATATAACTTCTCCAGAAGAACAATCTCCAATAAGTGGTGCCAAAAGGTTAATAAAACAATCAGTGGTAGAAAGCTTCAAATATAGTTTCCAAAATTTCTTATATACTAACTGCTTTCTCCAAGTAGCTCATTTCTCTAGTTTTTCATTCTTATAATTGCCCTAAAACTTAGTTTATATATCATGTCAATCTCTAAAATGAAAAGTCGTCTTTAAAGATAGCTTACCTTTAATTTCCCATTATTATTTTGACAGAGCCTATTCATTATCACATTTAGAAATACACAATAATGGTGTGGAAAGATATTTTGGTAGCCCCAGCTTACTCCAGAAGAACATCAAAGTCATAGACATTTCCTGACTGGTGCCGAGTCACACAGGTACAGGCTTTCAGACCTGCAAGTGAAACTCAGCCCCAGGTCTCTTTACTTTCAGGTCAACTTTCTTATGACAAAGCTCACTGGAATCAATGTTTCGTCACAACCTGGAGAACTGGGGAAGTTTTTTGCTCATTTCAAAATATTTCTTTGTAAATAGTGCTGTGGACTAAATTGTGTCCCCTCAAACTCCTGTTGAAGCCCTATCCCTCAATGTAATAGTATTTACAGGTGAGGCCTTTTGGAGGTAATTAGGGTTAAATGAGTTCATGAGGAGGGGCCCTCATGGTGAGATCAGTGGCTTTATAAAAAGCAGAAGGGAGCTCATGCTCTCTGCCATTTGAGGATGCAGAGAGAAAGCTGCAAGCCAGGGTGAGGGTTCTTAGCAATAGCAAAATGAGCTTGGACTTCCCAACTTCCAGAATGGTAAGAAATAAATGTCTGCGGTTTAAGTCACCCAAAATGTGGTATTTTGCCATAGCAGTCCTAGCTAATACAAAAAGCTATCCAGTTCACATCTTCACAAATTCATTAAGAAACATATTCCAAATTTTCCTAATACTTTAATTTTCAAAAAATCATTTCATGTTAATTCATGCCAATCATGTTTGTCTATCTGTCTCTTCTTTTATTTAATTCCTTTTTGTTGATGGAATGTTCACTTTTTCTTGTAATTCTAGTAGTTTCTCAGGAGGGCTTCATTATGAATGATTTAGTTATCACAATTTTTGTAGAATTAAGTAAATAGCATTGAATTAAGGGCTTGGTTTAAATAAAATGCAGGTACAGAAAAATCGTAAAAATAAAATTAGTTGATTTATGAATTATGAAAGTTATTTCAATTCCAGAAAATTCAGTACAAGTTAATATCCAAATGTGCACTATACTTTGCAGAACATCAAACAAATGGTGTTTTTGGTTAAAAAGCAAAAGAATGTTCAAAACTTCTATTAGTCCTAAATAAAAAGCAGAATATATAAGTATATATTCTGATTTCTTACCATCATTGTTATGTTTGATAATTGCCCTATAATCTATTTTAATTCTTTTATCATTATGAGAAAAATATGGACATATTCATAAAACCATGGGCACCTGCCATAGGTTGGGTTCTCTGAAGCAAACACTGAGGTGGAATTTGGGATCCAGGATGTTTGTTAGGGATTGACACCTCTGGGAAGAGAGAGAAGTCAGAGTGTAATGAAGAACTCACAAATTCTGGGCCAATGTTGCCCATCAGAGTTGATTCACCTTGGGCCACAGAAGCCTGGACTTTTTACCCTTGCCTTACTTAGCCGCAGGGTAGGTGATGCTCTGGGAAGAGTAAAGTAGCTCTCTAGACCTGAGACACAACCTGAGAGAGCTGACTGCTGGAAAGGTCTGCCGACCGCCTTCCCCATAGCGGATGGGATCATCAGTTATGATGGGATCAGTTTTTACCACAGCACCTAAATATTTAAAATCACCCACTACTTCTAGAGTAAAACCAAGCGCTGAACATCCTGAGGAAATACAATGTGTTGATCCTATTGAAATCATTGGGATGACCCTGACTCTTTCTGCTATGTCTACTCGCAATCAGCCAACTTACTAAGGTCATTGCTGCTACACTTGGAGAAACTGCTTCACGTGGAAGATCACACTGGCCATCTGCTCACCCTCTGGTCACCACCCTAGCTCCATTAGATCCTCAATGAGATTAATTGCGTGTACCACACACTTTGCCTGGAGCAAATGGCACAGGAAGGGGATCTTATGCTCAAGTGCTTGTTCCCTCCTTTGGAAACAGCAACCACGTTATGGGTCCCTTGATTACCACCAGAGATATAAGAAGAAATGTGTACAATATTTTAATCCTAAAATATTCAAAGACTGCCTTAAACTGAATTAAGCTGTTGGCAAACACACAATATTCTTTGTTTCTTTTTAACAGAACCAAATGTTTTATCCCCAACTGTCTATTTTAATTTTTTTAAATTTATTGGGGTGACAATGGTTAGTAAAATTACATAGGTTTCAAGCATACATTTCTATAATACATCATCTATATATCACATTGTGTGCTCACCACAGAGTCAGTTCTCCTTCCATCACCATGTATATGACCCTGTTTACCCTCTTCTATCATCGCTCCTCCCCACTTATCCTCTTCTAACCACTAAACTATTTTCTGTGTCTATGAGTTTTTGTTTGTCTTGTTTTTTGTTACTTTCAATTTTATATCCCACATATGAGTGAAGTCATATGGTTCTTGACTTTTTCTGACATTTTACTTAGGACAATAATCTCAAGACCCATCCATGTTGTCACAAATGGTATTATTTTATCTTTTCTTATGGCAGAGTAGTATTCCATTGTGTATATATACCACATCTTCTTTATCCAATCATCTATCAAAGGACACTTTGGTTGTTTCCATGTCTTGGTCACCATACATAATGCTCCAAAGAACATCGGAGTGCACAGTATAAATTTATGGATAAATGTTTTCAGATTTGGGGGAGTAGATACCCAGGAGAGGGGTTGCTAGGCCATATGGTAATTCTATTCTTAATTTTTTGAGGAACCTCCATACTGTTTTCTATAGTGGCTGTACAAATTCACATTCCCACCAACAGTGTATGAGGGTTCCGTTTTCTCCACAACCTCTCCAACACTTGTTATTATTTGTCCTGTTGATGATAACCATTCTAACTGGTGTGAGGTGATATCTCATTGTGGTTTTGATTTGCATTTCCCTAATAGCTAGTGAAGTTGAGCATTTTTTCATATATCTATTGACCGTTTGTATGTTTTCTTGAGAGAAGTGTCTCTTCAGATCCTCTGGCCATTTTTTTAATTGGATTGTTTTTTTGTTGTTGTTGAGTTGTATGAGTTCTTTATATATTTTGGATATTACCCCAATAGCAAAGGTGTTGTTTGCAAATATCTTCTCCCATTTGTTTGGTTGTTTCTTTGTTTTGTTGATGGTTTCTTTTGCTGTGTTTTTCTAAAAAGAAAGTTTTTAGTTTGATATAGACCCATTCACTTATTTTAGCTTTTACTTCTCTTGCCTTTGAGGTCAAATTCATAAAATCCTCTCTGAACCCAAGGTCCATATGTTTAGTACCTATGCTTTCTTCTATGCAGTTTGTTTCAGGCCTTATGTTTAGGTCTTTAATCCATTTTGAGTTAATTTTGGTACATGGAGACAGATAGCAGTCTAGTTTCATTCTTTTGCATGTGGCTTTCCAATTTTCCCAGCACCATTTATTAAAAAGGCATTCTTTACTTCATTGTATGTTTTTCACTCCTTTGTTGAAAATTATCTGCCCATATATATGTGGGTTTATGTCTGGCTTCTCAATTCTATTCCATTGGTCTGTGTGTTTGTTTTCCCACCAATACCATGCTGTTTTGATTTTTGTTGCTCTGTAGTACAAGCTGAGGTCAGGGAGTATGATAGCTCCAGCATTATTCTTTTTTTCTTAGGATTACTTTGTCTATTCAGGGTCTGATGATTTTTTGTTCTATTTATTTAAAAAAATAACATTGTGATTTGATGCATCTCCAACTATCTTTTGAAAGGATATCAGTTAGTAGGACCCCGATTCCTTTCTCTAACTCTACTCATTCTATATTTGTGAGGTGAAGTGATATAAGGAGTTGGAAATTTAGGAAAGAATAGCTGAGCACATATGGCTCCACTCTGTGCTTTTCCTTCAATGGGGAATCTGCAATGCTCTCCCAGGAAAGGCCTTCTGCTTGGAGCTGCCTGCTAACGGAGGGAAAGGGCCAGACTAATTCTGCAAATAAAAATCCGTATCTTGAACCTGACCTCTACTCTTAATAAAAGATATTTTTGATATCCATCTTTCCTTTTTGTGTAATTTCTTACTATTTCAGTATATAAAAAGAATGAAAGTACTCAGTGCCTTCCTCAGAAATGCCCAATGACTGTAGTAAAATAGAAAAAATAAATAAAATCCTAATCTGTTTCATAACAGTGAGATTGAATCACTTTTACATACATACAGAAAGAAAAATAACAAGTAAATTTGTAGAAAAAAATGTATTTTTTGATCCTAAAATGGTAAAGTTCCTTTAAAATTCTGATTTTACTTCAAGATATTAAAAATCTTTATAAGTAGTATGATTACCTGACAATAATACAATTCAATAAATATATAAACAACTCAAACTTTTTTCTACTATGCAAAATATGATTCCTCTGGTTTCTTTTTTTTTTTTATTCCAGAAAATCTTAAAAACAAAAACAAAAACAAAAAAACTGAACTGACCAAATGGGCTACTTGTCCTGGCATTCTATTAATACCAGCCAGATATATTGAATAAATAAATCAATACAGTGGAGCTGTGTATTAGAAACAATAAGCAAGGTTTGTCCTAAATGTTTACCCCATAGCTAGGTTTACTTTGTGTCATCATATAAAATATTTTGTGATTAGGACCCAAAGCACAAAAATACTAATTAATTATGATGATTAGATATGTCTTCATTAGTAGCCTATAAATAAATCATGCTCAGCATTATGCAGTCAGCTATCCTAGAAAAAATATTCTTCCAGAGGGCTGTAAAAATGTCTTAATTAATTATAAATGCGTTGCAACTTATCACGTATTATGTTTTGAAATGTTAAAGCATACATATAAACACATGTTATATATGTGTGGAGGTATTTGTCAAACTGTTTTGGTGGGGTTTTTTTATGCTATTTAGCACTAAAATGCTTTCCAGAATCAAGATGGAAGTTTGTTGAAAAAGTAAACTCTATTGTTAAAAATAAAAATGTTGCTTAGAATGCTTATATTTCCAATTCCTTTCATGTTTTCAGATCACAGCGTTTCTCTTTGATATTTAACTTCTGTGCTTCCAGGAATACTTTGTGAATGTGCTCCTTTCCTCTTCCATCTCCATTCCCTCCCTGCCCTCATTATATTTTCTTCATTTATTCAAAATAATTTTTTTCCTGAATGTGTTGCTGTTATTAAAAACATTTAATTACAATTGCAATTAACCCATTTGTGCAAGATATCTGCCATTCACTGCTCCGGATTCTCTGTTCTCCCTTCTCTACCTTGCTAAGCCCCCAGGAGACAGACCTCTGTGAACTGCATCAAGCAGTTCCTTTGCCCTGTGGTTCCCAGCTTAGCTCTGCTAATGGGGATCCCTGGTAAGAGATCAGAGGTGCGTAGAGGAATTTATTTCCCTAGCTCCTTCTCTGCAGGTGGACTGTGTATCTCAGCCAAAGGTCACAGCCCCTGGCAGGTGATTCTTGCTGACAGTTTTCTCTAAGGGTTTTAGTCCTTTCAGCTCTAAGGGTGCTAATAGGTCTCCCCACGTAACTCACCCTGGGGTACTGTATTCTCTCTCTTGGTTACCCTATATCCTACCCTAAATTTGTAAAGAGTCCTTTAATTAAATTCATCTCAAATTACCTGATTCGACTATGTAATCTGTTTTCTACAGGACCTTGCTTGATACATGATTTTTCTTGCAAATTATTCAAACAATATAAAAATACAGAGATTAAAACATGAACATCCTCATTACCCGTTTTGATTGTGAATACTGAAAATACAACTCCAATTGGCTTAACCACCTGGATTTTTCTAGTTCTCTGAGTCAATATATCATATGCAGAAGCACCAGCAGAAAAATGCACTTTTCAGAGTTAGTTAGCATTTAAATTGGCCAAAACAGAAATTCAAGGTGCCATCAGCATGCTTTTACATCTACTACCCTCGGAGGAGTTTGTCCCAGTCCAAGTCCTGTCAGGAGACTAAATCAAATCAATTATTTTAACAGAAACAATGATATGTAAAAAAATGTTAATTAGATATTGAAGAATTAAAAAGGCAAAAAGAATAAAAAAAGTCAAGTTATTATTGAAGGAGTGACTAAGGCTGCAGCTTCCATCCTGGGGCTGGGGGTGCAAATTTACAAACTTGGAGGAGGATCCCGGCATAGCTGAAAATCAGATCTCAGAGAAGTGGTGCTGCTGGACCTAAGCTGGTGTCTCAGCTTGGAGGAGAAACCTCATGGGAGAAGGGCCCAGACCTCTGAAGCGGGATACTGAGTAGCAACAGTAGGTGCTGGGGTTTCTGCAGGAGCACATCAAACCTGGTTTTTGCAAGAGTTGAAAAACTGAAAACTCAGTTCAACATTTTAGTGAAGCAGCCTGATGCTGCCGGGGGGACGAGGTGAGATGAGGCTGGGGTAATGCTGATAGGGACAGGAAGCAAAGAGGAAGCCACCAGCAAGCAAAGAAGATGGGGCAAGTCCCTCTTCCTCCTCCATCCTTACAGCTCCCTCTACTGCTTTCTACTAACCAAAACTCACAGAGAGGCAGCTGGCAAAGCACACATGTAGTTTGCAGATGTCCAGCCCCAGCATCACAGAGCAAAGCCCAGAAGAGAGAGTTTGAGCTGACAGGCAATATGTTAGTAGCTGGCATTAGGTAATGGCCAGAAACGCAACTATGCTCATTCAGTGGAAACAGTTTCAGAATTCCTACACATATGAGGACCTCGGTTGGTTTAGACTATCTTAACCACAGGGAAGTTTTCATTTTTAATAGGGCAGTTTTAGTTTGAGTTTCTAACAGGGCAGTTAATATGAAAAAGAAGGCAATTATAATGTGAGATAGAGATATGATAGGGATAATAGTATAAGCTTTTGGAGTGCCATTAAATAAGCTTTGTAGAGTCAAAGAGAGAGTGTTCTACAGGAGGAGATGTTGAGCTTGGAGCTGAATCAAAACTGGAGAATCGTATTTTGGAAAAAAAAACAAAAACTCTAGCATCAGGAACCACAAGTATGTTTCATCAGGAAATTTCCTGGGGCCACTCTCTCTGCCACCACTGCATACCTCTGTAGCGCACCCGCTGTCACTGGGCACTCCTGCCACGGAATCAACTATAGTCAATCAATTTTTTAACAAATGCTTATTTGTATCATTTCATCAAAATTAAAAGTGGAGCATCCAGATGATGGAACTTAGGACAGTTGCCCTGCCTCTAGGTGCCTAAGGATTCTGAGCTCTAGCTAGTTCTACCTGTATAGACTGTCAGTCTTTTACAACTAGAAATGGTTGAGTGAAACTTCCTCAGGAACCGGTGGGGTACCCGCCACTACCCTCTCTTGATTTTCAGGATCTATTACCTCATCCAAGTACCCCACTGGATTTGTGCTTATCTATGTCACCAGGAAACCCTTACCTCAGTAAGTGGCTGCTGGTGTCTTTAGAGACAGCTATGAGGAAGTTTCTTAGTATGTTCTTCAGTATCAACAGACAATCAGTGGAAGTTAGTGTTTAGGGTGCTAACGTATTTTTTTCCTACCCATTCTCTAATTTTCACATAATAAAGAAGGAAAAACTATGAATTCAACGGATAGTCTAATTTTACTATCTCTAAGACCACATTTTGTTTTTTACCCAGCTCAGTCCCTGCAGCAACAAAAGATGAGAGATTCTTTTATCTTGATCCTAGAAACTCCCTTGATTTCAGTCAGTGCTATGAGCCTAGAATTCAAGGATTTGAACTTGTCATTCTCTTTCTTTAAGCTGCCCATTGATGTTCAAAGCAGCTGCCCCTTTCCTAAGACCATAAATTCCTTATGTACATCCTACTGTTCTGAGGTAGGAACAACTGAATTCCCAAAAGTTATGCCTGCAATGAGCACTTGATACCAGGTGACCAGAGGCAATGATTTGACTAGCTTTTTCACTGCAGCTGAATTCCCATCTTGGC